>VYZQ01033020.1:22222-39535 GCA_013400655.1 Mystacornis crossleyi | reverse complement strand
TATTATTAAGGATCCTTAATAAACTCCAAGGTAAAATCCCTTTTCCCCCTCTAACCGTGTTTGGCTTTTAATTCTAAGCCCAGGATAAGGCATCAACACCCAAACCAGAGATTTGTAATAAGAATTTTAAGATTTAAGGCATTTGATTTATCTGAGTGCTAATAATATGTCATGTACATAAATAATTATAATATATGTCATTGTTTATTCTTTTTAGGATATTTAAAGCTAATAGCCCAC
The DNA here is from genome assembly GCA_013400655.1 of Mystacornis crossleyi. NCBI lineage: Eukaryota > Metazoa > Chordata > Aves > Passeriformes > Timaliidae > Mystacornis > Mystacornis crossleyi. The sequence goes on along the minus strand of VYZQ01033020.1, from coordinate 39,295 downwards.
AAGGACAACCACAAAATGGATTGTACTGTATTAGGAACTCATCTACTAAGCCTGGAAAGGTAAATTGCAATTGCTGAATCTATCCCCCAAAAAACTTCTTGATTGAGACATACTGCATCTTATATATTACAAAGTACTTAACAATTTAGATGTGGTCTATTCTTAAAGCAAGAAAATATGAGAGAATCGCTATCATAATGTCAGAGATTTTAATTAATTCCTTAATAATACCTTGACTTAGAAGAGCTTGGTAGCATAGACTGAATATGGTGCATTTTTCTTCTTCAAGGTATTGGTTGTATGGGATGAACCTGCAGGAAAAGTGAGAAACTACAGAATTTTTGAAAAGGTCAGTAGCTGCACTGTGTGTGCATCTTTAGATTATACATGTCTGTGTGTATAAAATGGGTGTGCATATAGGTATAGATCAGAACTAACATGTTAGAGTCTAAATTTGTTCCCACCTGATAGTAAAAATCAGCTGATTTACAAATATCTGATCTAGGGTGAGAGTTTGAGTACTCAGATCTGGTTTTCTAATTGCTGTATCATGTATCATCACAAATTTCAGCTCCAGTGAAATCCTATTATATCCTGAGTTTAATTTGGACTTATTTGTATGACTGACTAGTTTGCAAAGCAGTAACGTGTTTGAAAGAACTTCTTTCTGATGATGTTATGGCCTTTTTTCTTTAGACATGGAGCTGGGAACTTACTGTCAATGGTTACATATGTTTTTGTTCTACAACAGGATGGCAAGTTTTACCTGGATTCAGACATCATGTTTTTGAACATGGGAAGTTTGGTGGAATACTACAGCACTCACATCTTACCCAGTCATGACAGCCTGATGCTCAGGTGTCCTTATGGCTACTCTAAGCCAAGGTGACATGAGAGCCATGGTTCACTGACACCCTACTGTCCCTGAGGACTGGACTCCTGCCACTGCTGGACATCCCATTGTTTGCACACAGAAACTGAGTCTGTTTCCACCATTTATTCTCACATGAATTGTTATATAAATGCCATTTAATGGACTCTTGGTAAAGCCTTGCAGTCCAGATCAGCGGATTTTATGATCTTTTTTCTTACAAAGATCTGAACTGATTATGCTGTGAAAGCTGCCCAGGATACCCACACCTTTTATAAAACTGCTGCTATTACTAGTCTCCTTCGAATGTCGAAGATGAACACAAACAGAAAAGTCATCTGAATGCAGCTGATCCAGAAATGGACACTGCTGAAAGTGTGTCAGAATTTATTTGTGACAGGGAATACTAATACTCTGACTTGGAGCTAGTACTCCTAAAGTGAGCACTGGTGCTCGACTGAGATATTTTGTATTATTTGTATAGTTGATGTGTACATAATGGAGACTTCTGTGCAAGTTATTTGATTTGCTATAGGTAAAGATGATCAGGAAATGCGGCTTTTTTTTAAGCCACCTCATATGTACTTGTACCTTCTGAGTACAGTAATCAGTATCAGGTATTATCTGGCTGACATGGGTGTGGCATGCCACATACTGCTTAATGACATTCACTTCAGATCAGCGTGGAACAATATTGGTTTGGCTTTCGTGGGAGCCCCATTATCTAGTTCTGGACTGGAAGGGTTCATGCCACTGGTATTTTTAAAGGGTATGAAGAAAGAGAAAGGGGTACTTGAGATTTAGGGGGAATGGATGGGAGCCTTTTGAATATCCCAAATTCTAACTAACAGTTTTCTCTCATGTTGACGTAGTCCAAGGTTCTTTAAAACAAAACACAAAAAAACCCCTGAAACAATGATTGTGATGCTACTATCACTCCATAAATCCTTGTGGTCACTCTCTTAGGAACAGGTTGTCAGCCTATTGAATTCTTTTCTGTTCTAGGGCAAAACACACTACCCTAGTCTACCACCAAGAATTTTTCCGTAATTAGAATTTCTACTCATTTTGTAGTTGCATGTGAAACAAAATCTGTTTTTAATCTACTGTCAGTGATATACATTACCAGGGTGCTTTTAACAATTGTTCCCTAATATTTTGGGGACAGGTATCCTAAATCCAAGGGCTTGATATTTATGCCAAAATTACTCTTGGAGAATAAATTTATTTTAATAATCTTTTAAGTAATTCTGTTGATTCAAAATCACTATCATAAGGTTCTCACACTCTAATAATGTTTACAAGACTTGTAATAATAGTAAAAAAAAATTCTGCCACTCCTGAAACAGAAGGTATCTAGTTTTCATCAGTCTGAATCTGTATCCATAAACTTTTTTTTCTGTTACCTTTTCAAAGTTTATACATGCCCATGTTACTCTTGTTACCATTAGATGAGCACAACTTTAAAATCATAACAAAACCATTTCAGAATAAGACTTTGCTTTTTATGAAAACAGTAAACCAGGATTTAGTCCCTAGGGAATTTTCCTTACTAATCAGATGGAATATGAGGATCATACACAGGGATTGAGGCAGGAAACTCTGCCTCCATCTTTTTCAAGAGACACAGACGTACACAACATCAGTCTTTTGATCTCTGTTCCCGCTGTAATAGGACTTGTGTGTAAAGAATGTGAAGTACTTAAAATTCAGATTCTCTTGAATGTTGGATATTTTAAGTCTAATTCCTTTTATTTTAAATTAGTATCCCTGTGGTGCACTACCCTGATATGATCCTCTCTAAAGAAGGCTCAGCCAAGCCAGCATTTAAAAAACTTTTTTGGCAAATAGTTACAGGTGTATCAGAGTAAGTTCCAGTTCCTTGCAATATTCACACATAATGTCTACAGAGTAAGATTTTCTCTGTCTGGGAATAATTGACTTCATTGTGTCATGACAGTCATATTTGTAATATCCTGTCTTTGGGGCCATATTCAGATATTTGATTGTTTTTCCAGCCTTAGACTCAGAAGATTATTAAATTGTAAACATCCATTTAAAACATAACACACTCTTTACCTGTGTAATACAATGAGTTGCAAATATGTAAGTTTTTGTGTTAATTCCCTTTTGTATCTAAATGTATAGATTTCTGAAACGGATAAACATTCAATGCCAGTTCACCTCATTTTGTGAAGTTGTCTTTAATTTCATGGGGGTGTGTTTTAATGCTTTTGTTTGTAGCTGTGTTCTTCTAATAGTAAAGTTAGAGGAATTAATTTTCAGCCCCCCTAAGAAGAAAATCTTCATGTTCCAAACAAATCTGCAATCATTTACACTCTTCCTTCTAAGTCCTCTTGCTCCTACATACTAGTCTAGTCTGTTTTGTAACAAACCAGGTAAGTTTCTGGTGTTGGTAGGGAGGAAGGACATAGCTAGAGCACGTGGCTCAGTTTGTCCCCTATATTTCTCACCAGCCTGCCTCTCCTCATTCCTTCACCACAAAGCAGCTTTTGCATCTACAACCTACCACAAGCTCCTTAGCTTTAAAATCGTTTGTGGGGAATTGTAAAAAGCAGCGTTTGATGCGCAGAAAGAATGTAGTTCATGAGTTTTGTAATCTCCAAGTCAAAATCAGTGATACTAGTTTGGAAAAAGTCTTGCCTCTTGTGACTGAACCTCCAGATTAAAGTATTACAGGTCATATTTGGATGGGGATTGCTGTTCTAGGGAAAAAAACTAGAGTGTTTTTGAAAAGAAAACAAGGGACAATCAATTAATGGCAGCATGTCATAAAAAGTGAACCGATATCCAAACAATTTTTCTATGACAATAAAGGTGCTTTGTGTCAGCAGTCAAGCATTCCCCACCTCAGAACTTCAGTTTTTACCAGAATGTGAATAAGCAGCAAGAGTATTTGTTGCCTCAAGCGGCTTCATCCTTAGGAATGTGGAAAAGGGCACCGAAGATTTTGGAAGCTGTGATTATGTAGAATTTGGGGACATCTGCTGGTCAGCCCGTTCCACACAGCGATCCACACAACAGGAATCCAGCAGCTGAGCACGTGTGTGGAGTCATTTGGGACAAATCAATTTTCAGTGACTTCAGATTGAAGCTAGAGATCAAAGCTAACTTCAAGTGGAAACTTAATAGGCTGGGTCTTTGGAATTTAGGCTCTTTTGGCTCATCTGTCTCATATAAGTAGCAATATTGCCTTCTAACCTAAAGAACAAAGAGATGAATTTATCTTTCTGTGTTTAAATTGTTCTTAAAATATACTTGACATAGAATTTACATAATGTGTATCTTAGCACCACCTAAATTTATCCACATAGTGAAGCATTAAGCAGTTGTTCTGAACATTAAATACTTCATCTAGCAGCAAGCTAATTGCATGATGTTGCAATAGTTTCTATCTTATGAAACACCTCCTTGAAGTCAAGGAGGGGGTTTTTCCCTAATAGTGGGAGTGCTTGAGATGCCCATGATTACAGACCCCTAAGTGGGAGAGGTTATAGTCCTTTTACTATACTCAAAGTACCAAAATATCAAATACCAAACACTACTAGAACTTCAAGACACAGAGCATTTGAGCTCACTTTAAAACTGGATGGGCCGAAGTGATTATGTTCACTAGGCTTCAGATATGGAGTAAGCCTTGTAGCACAGCCAACTCCAAATCCATTCCTTCAGGGCTTCCATTCCTGTATCTTAATTACAGGATGGTCATTACTGTCCCTCACTTGTACCTTCCTCCTTACAGTATCTAGTTCCCAGGAAGTGGGTAATTGAGCCTCACAGGCTGATGACCTGGTCCTGGTAGGCATATAATCTTGGAGATACCAAAGAAGCATTTCTAATGTAATTTTACACGTATCTCTACTGGAGTTGGTTTGCACAGTGATAAAAACCATTTGTAGGATTCGATCACTGGATACATAAAACAACTTCTTTGAGTTACCACCTTCTCTGCCTTTTAACAACCACTTCATACAAGCTCCTGGTGGGTACAATCCCAGCATGGTTCTTGGACTGGTTGATGTGCACTGAAATTCTGGCCTGGGAAGCCTTTTGCATGGCTGGAGTTTTACAGCTATACTGAAGGCCAGTGATGTGAAAGGGCCACTACAGCAGCACGGAAAACAGGAGAGTCTATCTCATGGAAAGTTATTAAAGGTTTTTATTACAGGGCCAATAGGGAAAGGTGTACCAGGTGTGGCTTCACAAGATGTCTCTGTTAAGCTTCACTGATGATGCTGTGCTTTAATTTACACTAGTTTGCACTGTGCTAACATTCATGCTGATTTATTTTTCCAAGAAAATGACAGCCGCACCCTAACCATGGGAGTACTGCTGAAAATGTGCCATTTAAAAATTAAATGTGACTTTAGGGAATTAAAATTTTGATATTCTAATATTACAAAGCTTCTCTCAAGATTAATTAATTTTCTCCTGTGTATAATAATTAAAATAGTAACTACCTTAAAATATTTTTCTTACTCTTCTCAGCCTTCCTCATTAGTTTGAACTTGCCCTGATATATTTTTCCTTTCTCTGTTTTACCCTCTTGAGTCTGCTTGTAGTTCTTAAGTTAGTTCAGAAGTTCTAACTTCTTTTAGTGACATTTTTCCTTCTCCTACTATTAAGGATGAAAATATCACTACAGAGCAGCTAAAAACAGTTTCAGCTGCTCTAGTCACACTGGAATTCACGTAGAAGCAACTAACAGAGAACATACAACCAGAAGGCAGTTGATACTTAGGAAATCGTAGATGTTGCAATTAAAAGAATTGGCTTTACTTGGAAAAGCTTGTTGGAAAAACAAGCCCTAACCTTCACAAAGAATACTGTAACATTAAAAGAGAATGTTGGTCGCTGGAGCTCCTTTGTGTAAAGCAATCATTGCACCTTTGGTTGTGTTTAACTGAAACTGCTGTTAACCAGCTTGAACCATGTAGCTCCATTTACATTTCATCTCAATCATATATAAAAATGTCCCCTGAGCATAAAGTCAATATTTTTCAAACTTAAAGCCAAAGTGGCCTCTCAGATTAAGATTGTATAAAATTTTGCAACATTTAGTATCAGCCTGTTCCAGCTGCTCTGCCCTTCCCCCCACCTGCTGTTTTAGTTCTCTTAAATTTAAAATTTTTCCTGCTCAAACAAACCTCAGATGTGTTTTTATTTGGTTGTGGAGAGAGACAAAAGTAGATCAGAATACACTTTTTTACTCCACGTAGTTTTTCTACTGAACCTACATTAGAAATTGTTTCTACATGCTATTTTCAGTCCACTGGGAAAGTTCTCCTTCCTTGCATTAATCAGTACAATTCAAAAAAGAGCTCCCTCTGAAGAATAAGAATTCATATACTTTAGACAAAACCTTACATACAATGACCAACTTTAGTAATACTACAAATAAGCCATGAGATATTATTACTGTTGTTATGCACAGCTGAAATTAAGATAACCCATTACATAACTTTGAAAAAGGCATTAAAATTCAATAATTTCAAAGACAAATCCCTCACGAGCTTTTCAATAGTAATGCTGCATGTGTGTAAGCTCCCTTATCCCACTACCAGCAGAGTCCTGGGTGCCAGTGAGAGACACTCAGCACTTAGAGGGCTGTTCTTGGGCTATTTTGTATAGGTAACTTGTGTTTGCCCCCAAACACCCTCCCAGCACTCCAGCTCTGGTGTGACCGGCCAGGAACTGGCTTTTACTTTGCTGGCACAAGGAAGTTTCACTGCTAAAATTGTCCTTTTGAAGGGCCATGGGAAAAGCAACAGAGAATTCACACGCTGGCATTGTTTTAGTTGGAGGATCCAGAGCTTTTTCTGGGAAATGGAGTAGGTCTGCGTGAGATGAACACAAATGATGACAGTAGGGAAACAAGTCCTGCCCCATGAACAGACTGTCAGGACAGAAGGGTTCTGGCAAGTCAAGAGAGAAAGATCGACCTTCCTGCTACCTTATTATCAGTCCCAGTTTATAGGTAAGAAAATTGATCTGGAACTGCTTATGTGGAATAAGTGCACTCCCATATAAAGGAAAAGACAAACGTCCCAATGCCAGATGTGTGACATCAACCTAGTGCTATGCTTCTCTCAGGCAGCTGGAAGCATCTGAGCATCAAGAAGTGCTAATGCCAGGTAAAGAGGTCAGCTGCATAAAAATAATTGTACAGTACTATTTTTCTGATATCTAGTAAAGCCATGCAAAAATAATTTGTAAATTAATACATTCACATTGACTCTTTTACTTGAGACTCTGTGATGTGCGTCCAGTGCTGCTGCTGCTGCTGGAGCCTGCTGAGGAGAACAACTATTATTTGAAAGCCAGTGACCATTCTCCAGAACACACGCGGGTGTGCCTATAGCAAGTGGAAGCCTACTGGCAACAATCTTGCCTTGGTCATTTTCCTAACACCCTCACCAGCAGCCCAAAATCTTGAAGGAATCAAATACCGTAGGCTGAAAAACATGGTGTAACTCGTGTTGTACCTTTTGTTGTAGCTGTAATGCTGCAAACCCAGCTGGTAAGAGTTAACAGTGACAAGTTCTTTGTGTCTTAAATAATGCAGAAGTGCTTTTTCAAATCGTCTTGCCTTTTTTCTGCAGCAGAGCACTCAGCTGTAGGGCGTCTCAGTATTTAGGAGCCCTCCCTTGATTTTCTGCCCAGGTAACCCCACCTTTGCCAGTGCACCAGCACTGCCCTTCCTGCAGCTGGGTAGAGGCAGGTCAGGAACCTGGGCAGGCCAAAAACTGAACAGGGAATATAAACAGAGTCACGCATCAGCTCTCACAGTCTCAGCCCGTTGGTTGATTCAGCAGAAAGCTGGTCTCACCCCCATAATTTTTCCTTCAGATTAGCCAGGTGGAACAATGTCTTCTCTGGCCTCATGATTATGGGAGATAATGCAGGTGGCAGGGGAAAGGCTGGAAGGGGACAGTAGGAACCTGTGCCCTTGGGCAGGTCACAGAGTAGGACAGCAGAAGAGAATGGTAAAGGAACAGCACTCACCTGCAGCACGAGAGCCAACAGGAGCTGATAAAAGACATCCTTTGATCAGCCCAGCTGCTTGTGTCACTGCACCCTGCAGTTACACAAACTGAACCAGCACTGCCAGAGAAAGAAATGACCCTGCCCTCCCCCAGCCCCTGGACACTGCTGCTGCCCTCAACATCCTCATCCTTCCTGCCACTGCTGGTCTTACAGCCACACTCTGAGCTGGAGAGGAAAAACCTTCAGTCTAAAACAAAGCAGTATTTTTTTGCGGAGTTAGTTCTAACATGGATTCAATCTTCCATTTACATTTCCAGACAAGAAGAGAGCTCTGTGAGTTAAATGCCTTGGTGAGAAAGGGAAAGAAAGGAAGAGAGGTGCCAAGATGAAGGAGTATTTTCACAAGTGATCAAAGAGAAAACACTGCATGGAGCAGGTGGATGAAGCCTGTAGGTGCAGAGCACTGACAAGAGTATGCTGCCATGTATGTACATACATCCACTGGGTTAACAGGGGTCAGCACCAGGCAGGTGAAGTGACTTTAATCTGTTAGGCTTACAGCAACAGTTCTTACCAAAAAATGTTCAGACGTGATTAGCTAATCATTAGTAATTACACTAACGTGTCCAATTGTCGGATGGTTTTGATTAGGCAGATCTTTGTCCAGTAGGGCCTTCTTGTCAGATGTGCCATAATCATTCTGTGTCATCACTTGATACCTAAACCACCACTTTTGGTGACTGAATTCATGGCCAAGTTTATGTATATCTCTATGGCCTGTTTTAAGGTAAGTGGAGTGTGTCTCCTCGGTGGAGGTGGTTGAAACAGGCTCGATTACTCCCATATTACACAGGAGGTGTTTATGGATCCTGAAGTCCATCAGGTTCTACTCGCTGGAGTCTTCCCTACATATGGATAACTTGGGGATGAGGGTTGTGGATATCAGAAGAGAAGTGTTAGTGTTTCTGAGAGTTTTCCCAGACCCCCAAGTCTTCATTTGTCCCGTGGCAGGCAGCATTCTATACCACATGAAGAAATGTAGAGCAGCAGTCTTAAAATGACACAGAAACGATAGTAAAAATGGACAGAAAATAGATAACAGAAGTTAACTTTACAGTTGGTGCTTGCAGTGACTGTAACAAACCGAGGGCTTATACCAACTCTCCGAAGCATTCAGAAGATGTAAGGAGGGGATTTATAAAGCTCTCATCAGGCCTGCTATGTACAAGCTGTACGATCTATCTGCACACTTCCCGAATCAAGCGCACGGCTCCTCGTTAGCTTGGCATTTAACACCAGGAGGATATTCCACTGATTAAACACCTTCGGGTTCTGACAGGTGTCTCTGGCCCTCGCCGAGACAGCTCTCAAGCCTGAGTCCTGTCCTCCCGGACCGCCCTGGCCTTGCTGTGAGCTGACAGCGAGCGATCAGATACCGCCACCGCAGCGCGGTAACGAGCCCTTATCGCAGCGCGTCCTGGGCGATTAGCGATGTCTGCCTGCGCCTATCTCCCGGCCCGCTCTAAGATAAGCTTCCCAGACGCCGCCCCGCTCCTTTCCGCTGGGATCCAGGGGCACAAGAACCCCTTTCCCTGTGGCCGAATGCTTTTCCAGCCTGTTCTCGGCCGCCCGGGGACCCCCCAGCGCTCCCGGTGCCGCGGGACCCGCCAGGGGCGGCCCAGCACCCCCGCCCCGCCCCTCCCGCTCGCCTCCGCCAATGGGAGAGCCGCTTACTCGTCGGGCGCTCGCCCGTCCGCCAATGGGCGGCGCCGTTGTTGGGTTTGCGGGCTGTGGAAGCCGCACCCTGTCGGGCGGGGGACGCTCGGTGCCTGAGGGGGCGGCGGGAGCGGCGGGAGGCGGGGACCGAGACAGCGACAGCCTCGTTGGGGGACCGGTCGCGGCGGCCCCTTCGCTCCCGCCCGTTCTCGTCTGTCCTCGGGTGAGCGCCGCGGCGGTGACGGTGCGGAGGAGGCTGAAGGGCGCAGCCAGCGGCGGGTGGGCTGTGAGGGGGCGACGGGCGCCGCGGGGAGGGGAGGAGGGGGCGGCGTGGAGATGTTGGGGCGCAGACACTGGAACCGGCTCGTTGAGCCCGGAGGGGAGCGGAGGGGGCCGCCTCTGCCTGGAAAACGTGGCGGGGTGTGCGGAAAAACCATCTGCGCGCCGGGTGCCTGCGGTGAGGGGCTGCGGCGGGCTTGGGGTCACCGGGGAGGCGGGGGGCAGGACGAGGGGCTGCGGGTGCTGGTCGGGATGGGCGGTGGGCTGAGCTGCGGGGGCAGGGTGCTGCCAGCCCTACCTCAGGAGACGCGCTGCCCATCCCGTGCCCGCCGGGATGCTCCAGCCGCCGCCGCCGCAGGAAGCGGCCGCTCGGCGTTGGAATCTCCATTGCGTCTGCCGGCGCTGCCCCCGCCGCCCTTCTACTTCACCTGTCCCTTCTTCCAGCCCGAGGGGTGACCTGCGGACTGTGCGGGGCGAAATGCGGGCTTTGGAGCGTCCAAGTCATCGTCCGCAGAGGACGTAGGAGTGAAGGAGGATTTGGGATGTGTGTGTGCAGTGTTGGAGATTGGCGGGGCACCAGCGCCAGACGGGCAGTGGGCAGTTGTTTTGTTTCCTCTGCTGGAAGGGGTATCTACGTTTTAGCGTTTCCAGGGTCTGCTTTTGATACAAAATGTCACATGCCTGTCTGCACGTAATTGCACGCTCGCTGTGCTGCTTTTAGGGTTGGTTCTGAATCTGTGTTGGCTTTAGTTAAAACTGGCAATTAGGGAGAGGGAAAATCCAGTCAAGCTGGAAAAATATCCGTGGCTGTGTTGAGATGGGGGCTAGGAATAGCACTGCATTTAAATCTTTCATGAGATACTGCTGTAGCTCTGTGGTGTAAGCTCATTGCTGGTTTTGTTTTATTCTTTGCTTTTTGGAAAGTTGCTGTAGATCACATTATCGTATACCATAGGTATTCAGTTTTCTTGCACTGCGACTTCTTTCTACAGAGCTTTACAAAACATGTCTACCTTGAGCTTATGAATTCTCAAACTGCAACTACTGCAGGATAATTCCTCTATGCTCTGCTGAAAGCTACAGGTATCTCCCTGCAGACAGGCTGTTTATGGCTCTGATTCTTGTAACATGACCGTATGTGCTAGTGGAATTCTAGACAGTCCTTAACTGTCACAATTTTTTTTTTTTTTAATACAGCAAAAGAATTTATTTTAGAAATAAAGAAATACAAACTATTTTAAAGATAGGGTTCCATTTTTGTTAATTAAATATAATGGTGTAACAATTCTGTTTCTCAGTAAGGAAATATTCTTTTAAGAGCGCTTGTCTAATAAGCGAGGAAAAAATGCAACCATGGACTAGACTTCTGAAGCAGGTGGTTTTGGTATTTCTTTATATTCAGTAAACATATTTGATGCCATCTTGTAAAAATAATCTTGAGTGAATGTAATGATCTGTATCATTTGCCTCACCAAATTTAAATTTGGTGGTTTTCTGAGGAGAGTTTTGAGGAAGAGGCATTTGCAAGTTTTTACATCTTTGCTGTAGCAAGATAATATGTGCATTATTATGTTTGCATGTTTAAGCGTCTTGTAGTTTTACTGGAGCTCTTTTTTCTGTGTGAAGTTCCATGCTGAGAATAGTGCTTTTTAGCCAAAAACTGTTGTGTTGACTGAATGTTTTCTTTCTGTGGTTGATGATTATAAATGTGAGAAATCTGAATGTTTGTGCTTCATCTGAAGCAAGTATTTTTGCTGGCATGTTGTGCCAGTAAGTTCATTAGAGTGTGGTTCACTAATGCTGTAGAGTGAGGAAGGTCATTTACTGAATCAGTATTTTTCTGTGACAGTTTTTTTAGATAGATCCAACAGAAGATGACTCAACTCTTCTCATTCTTTGAGATTCACTAGCAATATTAAATGTTATTTTGCATATATGGATGGGCCTCTGAGCAACCTGGTCTAGTGGAAGGTGCCCATGGCAGGGAACTAGATGATCTTTAAGGCTTCTTCCAACCCAAACCAGTGTGTGATTCTGTGTATGGAATTGGATCACCTAATGAAATTGAGAAAACTCCTCTGAGCACTGAGACATTGACAGAAATAGGGATAAAACTACTTCTGCCCCAAGTCTTGGTTTTTGAAGCAAAGTTTCACAGCATGAATGGCCTTTAGCAAATCTCATCCAACATTCCGTGACTTGGTATAGGAGGAAAAAAAAGGAATTTTGAAGTAGCCAATATTGTTAATAAATAGAATAAAATAATAGAACTATAATAGAAAATAATAGACTAATAAATAGAATAATAAAGAGAATAAAAGAATTGAAGGTTTCAAACTAGGAGAAGGCTGCTTAGCATGTTGATTGCTACAATGCATACAACTTCTATGTGACAAGTGCTTCCTGAGGAGGTTAGGCAGGAAATCTTGCACCCACTGCGTTTCTGACTGGTAGAAATAGTTTTCTTAATTATTAGAGAATTGCAGCAGTGGTAAATAGTGAGTTATTTGTAAACCCCAAACTGTTGCTGTGCAAATGAGCCAGTCTTGCTTTGAGGGAAAAATGCATGGTAGTGAAACTTGCCCAGTACTTCTATGAAATAGAGCATATCAGTGTTGCTTTTGTTATGCAGCGGAGACACCTGAGGTATGAAGGCATGAAGAAAAAACCATGCTGATTTTCTGACTTTGGTAGCTTCTGAATTAGAACTTACTCTTGGTCCATGCTGCACCACAGAAAGTGATCTGTGAAATAACACTGTATTCGTAATTCAGACTGCAAGTAAATATTCCTTAGGCAGTTTTAGGGTGGTATGTGCTTTATATTTGAAAAGTGATTATGAGGAGATGTCAATGTAACTTTACTCTGCTGATTTCGCTGTGCAGGTCATTTGACATCTGCTGAGGAATCTGTCTAAAACTCTTCCGTTAAGTTATGCATCTTCTATAGTAACAGATTCAAAACAGGTATATTTTAAAAATAGTAGAAGTTCCTAGATTACCTGAGTTAGTCAGTTTTCATTCATATAATTTAATCGGCTTCCTCAGGGGAATAGGAAAATATTACCTAGTCTTGCTACTTAGTCAGCATTTCGCTTCAAAATACTCTGGTTTGCTTGGGCTGGGAGCAGTAGCTATACAAACCTGTCAGTAGGGAAAGGTGTAAAATGTAAAGCATGTGAACCAGTTTATTTCCTGAGGAAAGCTTTTCATTAGAAGTAGTAATGCTTGAAAAGTACTGATTATACAGATTTTGATTTGTGGTAATTTTTACTTTAAAATTACTCTTTTCTGTGCCTACTTTTTCTCTCATTTTAAAGTGTATACAATAACAGCGTTCTCTAGTAATGTATGATAAGATCTGTTACCATCTCAGTAAGCATCTGTTTATTGAGAATAATCTTGGTAATCTTCAGTCAAATTGAAGCAAGTAATTGGTTTCTTTCCTCACCGTGCAGAGGATGTTGTTTACTGTGGTCTTGTCAGTTCAGAAAGTTTAGTGGTTGATAGTTGCAAATGTTGTAGGGGAAGAGACTCCAGGAAACGCCCCTTTCAGAACCACTGCTTTTCATATCAGGTGTAAGCTGAGATGGTGTCATTTGCCGTGAGAACTCAGGTCTGACATCCCAACCAACGGTCCGGGTCTTGAGTAAGTTTAAGTATTGCTGCTACTTTGGGGAATTCCAAAGTCTAACTTTGTTCTTCACTTCAGGGCAAGGTTTAGTGTAGAGATGGATTTGAATAACTACTACCCCTCGGGCTGGCTGACCGGTGTGTGCGTGCTGGTGTTGCTGGATTGACTCTGTGACCTTTCAGAGAAACTGAAAACGTTGTCCTTGAAGGTGTAGCCAAACAGGAGTAACAACTTCTTCAGTCCCTTCCGAACTTCCTCCCTTTGACCTTGCTTATTAGATTGCATTCTGAGGAATGATCTCTGTCTGCTCTGCTGGATACAGTTGTTATCCAGTGAAAGATCAGCCTTTCAAACTCAGATCAGTTGCACTAAATAGTGGAACATCAAAAGAGTTTTTCACTGTCACTTATATGAATGGTTTTTCCCTGCAGATTAATTAAAAATTAGCATAGACGAAAGCAAATGTCAATTCAGTTTTAGAACTGCGATATTATGAGCTACTCTGTTAAAATGGGACATGGCGTATTTGTGCTCTTCAGACTAATCAAACATTCCTTTGCATTTTTAATTGACTAATGTATTGGGGTTTGTCTTTTTTAAATTACTGATTTTTGCACCATATGTTATGTATGATTTTCAGATCCAGACTCAGGAAGCCTAAAAAAATAAGGAGTAAAATATTTCAGAGTTTTGAGATTTTGTTTTTCTTTCATATACCTAATTGAATTGCTGTAAAGGGGTCATGGAAACAGTAGTAAATGTAGTTAATCAGTAACACTTTATGGTATTTTTGGTACTTTCAAATCAAATGGGTAGATGAATGTTGTGATAGAGTTATGCTCCAGAGACTAGGGTGCAAAAAAAAAAATCGTGGATTTTTGGTTGAATTCAGTAAATATGTAAAACAACTTTGGATTAAAGACTGTAATTTGACTTGGTGCCATAGAAACTTAGGGGTTTTGGGGGTTGTTTTAGATTTTTTTTTTTGCACAAATTTCAAGTTTGTTGTATTGCTTTTTATGCTTTTTATTTTTGTCTTGTTGAATCTTGAGAGGTCTGATACACTATTTCAGTTTGATTATAACTTTTTGCCAGGTTAAACTAGAAAGTGTTGAGGAAAACCTTGACCCATGAAAACTGTCTTCTCTGTTTTTTCTGTTGGCTGTTGTGTGTTGTTGATTTTGTTGTTCGGTTTTTTTTTGTGGTGGTTTTGTGTGTGTGTGTTACACACGACTGAGCATAAAGTGACTGTTAGTGAGTTGTGACTGTGGAGATGAAGGATAAAGCATACCATGAGTTTAGTGTTTTAACAGATGAAGCAATTTCTTTAGTTATTGTCACTGCAAAATATTGATGAAAATCTATCAAGTATGTACACTTGTGAAGCATCCATTCTGCCTAAAAATCATCAAAAGAAGGCATCACTGCTGTTGTGCATTAACTGAGAGGTGCATTGACTGAGAGGTATACTTGGCTTTTTTCTCCAGATCTCATCTGGCAAAGCTTTATGCGGTGACCTTGAATCAGCACAACTTAAAGTATTCCAGAGCGAAAGGGACTTACTTTACTTTTCTCTTCAACTTCTGAACCTGTTAGCGACATCCAGCTAAATTTAACAGGAAAACGGTGACTTCAAGCATAAAAGGTTTCTGCCAGTAGTGAGAGATGGCGGTCAAACTTGAGCCCCCACTGAGAGGGGCACGGCTCCTGATTTGTTCTGGAAAGCAGGAGTGTGTGGCTGTGTAGGTGTCACACACTTGCCAGCCTGTCAGTATGGGTAGCTCTGAGCCAGTCCAAGTGAATTTTTGCCACTTGCCTGGCCAGCCTTGGTGAACCAGTGCTCAGATGAGGGGAGGAGAGAGCACGGGACTCATGCCAGGATGTAGGGGGGGAACATGAGAACTTAAAAAGAATAAATAGGGAAGTATATGAGACTTCAGTTGGTAGGAAATAAAGTTTCATTAGTTTTGTCATTTTTTTGTAGTTGTTTTCAGTTACTGAAAGGGTTTCCATGATTTTCAGGTAAAGTGCTACACAGCTGTGTGTGTCCCCTTATTTTTAAATGTCACTTCAAATTTCCATATGATTTGAATAATAGATTCAGTGTAAAGCACAAGATTCTATTTTGATTCCAAAG
The DNA here is from genome assembly GCA_013400655.1 of Mystacornis crossleyi. Classification (NCBI taxonomy): domain Eukaryota; kingdom Metazoa; phylum Chordata; class Aves; order Passeriformes; family Timaliidae; genus Mystacornis; species Mystacornis crossleyi. Next base: position 23,651 of record VYZQ01033020.1, on the reverse strand, counting down.
TAAATTTTCTTTCCTTACTGTGGGTATTATTTTTAAGTGTACTAGTACATAGCAAAGTGTGGGGGTTTTTTGGTTTGTGGGTTTGTTTTTTTTTTGTTTTTTTTTTTCCCTTTCTTTCCCCACCCTCTTGGGCTTAGAGTACAATTTAGTAGATGGAGAATCTTCAAAGATATTATGGTAATTTCAGTTATAACTGATAACTTAGAAGCATTTCAAAATAAATTTATGTGTTTTATAGGTGAATTAAGGATCAAGTGGTGTTTGTTTTTTTGTAAATTATTTTTCATGAAGTGTTGGTGGCCAAAAGTATACAGTTAAAATTTTTTTGGATATGTAGAATGTTTATGGTACAGTATTACAATGGTTTTGAATCTATTAAGAGGCAGAAAAAAATTAATAATTATTTTAGATGTTTGCTTAGATCTCAGCTGCATACATATGGCTTTTTCCCTGTTTGTTTATATAGGGCTTTTGGTAAAAAGTTAGTAAATTCTTTAGAGCTTTCACAAAGCAAGTGAATCATACATGATTTGGTTGGAGAGATATCCATCCTTAACCCAAAGGAAAGCAGTTTCATCTCATATGTGTCAAGGAAGATTGGTGGGTGGGTTTCTATGCCTTGGACTCAGAGAGGACCATCCTGTTGTTCTTTGATTTTGCTGCTACTTGTCTCTGTGCCTGTGTGGTTTTCCACTTTGCTTTCAATCTGCTTTAGAACTTGCACTGATTTTGACACTGCTGAGTTGTGTGGACCATCTTATACTGAGTTTCTTGCCTCTCTCCTAGAAGGACTGTTTGTGATTGCAGCATAGGGTAGCAATTTTGGCAGGTGGAATGTCCACTTCCAGATCTGCCATAGTCTTTATTGTTGACCTGGGACACTTTCTTTGCCTCAGTTCCAGTCTGTTAATGGAGATGTTGCTTTAAGGACAAGGAAAGCCCAGTGAAGATGCCTATGCCCTTGCTTCATACCAGTGGAATGGTAGTTCTTCCTGTATCCTCCTATTTTCCCTCACTGCAGAGTCTTGGGGAGGAGCCAAGAGCAGGGAACACAGTGAACAGTTTGCTGCACAACTTGGAAGAAGGTAGTCTCTCAAACTGTCCTCTGGCCTGCCCAGCCACCAGAAAATAAAGAGCATTTTGGCAGCTGGTCAACGAAAGCCAGAAGTGGTGAACAGAAGGCTGGGAAACATGCTTAAAATCTGAATGTCAGCCAGGAAAGCTGGACTTGGGCAGTCTTGCAAATTATGAGGGCAGCCTTATTAATTGAACATTCTGGCTGGTGGAAAAGTTGCCTGAGGATTAGCGTCTTTATGGGTCAATATTTGCCACTAAAATGGGGAGACAACTCTCCACACCTCAAGCAAAGCTCACAATGCCAAAAAATAAACCTTTGTAGCTGTATTTGCCACTTCAACTGCAGGCTCAG
>VYZQ01033009.1:9865-36047 GCA_013400655.1 Mystacornis crossleyi | reverse complement strand
TTTCCAACCTTAACGAGTCTGTGCTCCAATCAGTCTGTCCCAGTTCATCTTTAATAATACAAGAAATTAAAAGCTAAGATCTCCTTTAAAAATCAATGCCTTGCTCCTCAAAGCCGCTGGGGAGCTGTTCCCTGCAGCAGTCCTGTTGTGTGGGCACGGGGAGCACGGGAAGAACGCTGCAGTGGGGCTGCAGGCGGGGGGTGCCCCCCTCCCTGCTTTGTTTTGGCACTGGGGATGTTGCTCCAGGAGCTTCCCCTGGAGCCACAGGGCTTGGGACCAAGCTGAGACCAGGCTGGTGGACAAAGCAGCATTGGCCTGGCCTGTGATGGGGACCCTTGCAGCTCTACGTCCCTGCCTCTGTGACCAGGGCTGGGGACACACCGTTGCATGTCATCGCTGTGTCTGGTCTCAGGTGCCAGCTTGTGTTCCCAGGGCGCTTGGAATGTCTGTCAAGGGAACCCAGAGGCTTTGACCTGGGCTTTCTGAGGCTTTTAGAGGTCAAAGGTGAAGGATACACTTGTGCTCTCTAGAAGAGGGGCTTCAACTCCCAAGCACCTTTTTTCTATGCTAGAAGATCCTAATATAAATGTTAGTGGAGACCAAGTGGCTCGGAATTTGGTGAGAATCTGTGGTTGGTTCTGCTCTCCTGAGTTAAACCCCAGGCTGGCCACCATTTTATGCAGGACTAATTGTCACTTCTGTGAGAGCTCCTCTGATTCTATTCTCTCCACTCCGAGAAATGATTCGATGCAGCCCCGGGAGAACGAGCTGTAACAGCACTGAACGAGGGTGGAGCTGAGCCAGGGTTTGGCTCAGAAGCTGCCTGGGACAAAGTCCGGCTGGCAGAGCGTGCTGTGCCCGGCGGCTTGGGCCAGATCCTGGAAGGAGCTGGCCAAGCTCCTGCGTGGGCTGCTATGTAAACAGCGTGTGTTCAGGCCAGGTCCTGGGGGGCTGGGAGGATGGGTCAAGTGTTCAGGTAGTGATTGAACATCAAATTGCTTAAAAAAATAGCCCTCAGTGGGTGGATTAGAGGCACCCTGCAATACTACTGTGGCCAGGAACTTGCGTGCTTAAGTGACAAAAAGTCATCTGATTGATGGCTGGGTGATTCAGAGGGAGAAAAAGACTTTGTACAGTTGCTTTGGGAAAGTAATTTGTGAGATAAGAGGCCTTTGTGATGGAGGTAGGAACGTCTGAAATCCATCAGCGCTGAAGGGTAAGTGTGGCCCCTGCAATGCTTTGAGTGCTCCTGTACTCTTAGGGCCCTCTTGGCGTGGTTGTCTGGTCCATGTGCAAGTGTGCTGTGCACAGTGGCTTTCAGGTGCTCCCAAATCCCCAAGGGAATATTGAAAACTTTGCCCATGAGTGTCCTTAGCACAAATTTTGTAAGAGTGAGCCCTGTGTTGAATCAGTGCAGAGGATCAGAGGATCAGAGGAAGATGTTGCTGCTTTGGCACATCTGTTGAGGTCTGGCCTTGCTGAGCTTGTCCTTGTCCTTCAGTCGTCAAGTCCAGGCAGCTGGACTAGATGATCGCTGTAGATCCCTTTCAATTGAGCTATTCCATTTTATGGTCCGTGGAAGTCTGTTGTGATAAGGATGGTAGATTACTCATATTGCTTAGTACTTTTGTGCTGCAACCTCTTTTTTGGGGTGGGGGGGGTTTGTCCTGAGCAGAAGTCAGATCATCATAGTCTAGTTGTGAACTGGAAGTAGTGCAGTGCCATCCATGGTAAATAAGAGCCCAGAAGAGTTTAGCAGATCCTTAATCACTTCACAGTGAGCCGTCTGCACCTTTTGCTCTGCAAGGTGGCAACAGGGCTGCTGTATCCCAAGCTATGAGGATCCTGCAGAAGGATGTTGGACACAGGGTGATGGGCACGTCTGGCTTTCACCAGCTCTTGATAACAGAGATATATTGCCCAGAGAGAGATTTAAGGGTTGGGGCATCCTCTGCATGGGGCAGTGGTTTGATAAGGAAGGGTTGTTTGGGTTAAAGGGCTTGGGGAGGAGGTGTGAGGCTGAGGCCTGTTACCACAGGTGGTGAAGGTGAACGGCGGCACAGGTGAGAGTGCATGCAGAGAAAACCTCTTTTAAATACCCTCTTCCTTTGAGCCTGTCTCCTCTTCCTCTCTGTCACTACCTGGGGAGTGCCCCAGGGGGAACTGTCCCTCTTGCAGGGTCAGTGCAGTGTCACTGCAGAGGGCAGCTGATAACACTGTTATCTACAGCTGGGTGATGCTGATGGGGGCTGATGATAGTGTTATCTACAGAGGGGTGATAACCCTGAAGTCACTATGCTGTGGGAGTATGTGGCTAGAGGGAGGTGTGTGGACTGGGTCTGTGGGGCAGAGCGGTTTGGGAGTGTGTGAGTGATGAATAACCAGTACCTGGAAATCAGAGATCAGAGATTTGGGCTTCCTTCTGTTGCGACTGATCCGTGCATTGATGTAGTGTGAAGCTGTGGAGCAGGGCTTGTTTGATGAAGCATCCTTCAGTTAAGACATCAGGCTGGGCCAAGCTCCTGCAGAGCTTTCCTTGCTGATGCAAATTGCTCATGCTGCAGCCTCGATGCCTTCTGTTTGCCTCTCAGCCCAAAACTACAGCACTGCTCCCTCTACTGCAATCCTTCTGCTGATCCCCCCTTGGAGAGTGGCTTTTGGGAAACCTCAGCACCCAGTGGTTAATAAACCAGTGGAATGCACTGGTTTGCTGCTCCTGGGTCTTAGTCCCTCAGTGCTGGTGCTAACAGAATAGCAAGAGTCATTAGAGAAATATGCAAGATATTCCAATTATTTCTCTTTGGATGGTGCTGGTAGCAAGTAAGAGATAAACAGACTGTGTTGAGCTGTGCTTAGCTTATTGCATCACCGGTTTTACTGAAAGGGTCAAGGTCCGGCTCTGGATGTTGATGCAGGACGCGTTAGAGCTGCTCCCGAGTTGTGCTGTGCTGTGCCAGAGGGAAAATGTTTGGGAAAGGCATCGCTTTGGTGCTTTCTCTGTGTGTTCCTTCTGAATGGTGGCCTTGGCTGCAGTGCCTTGGTAGAGTCACGATGGCACAAGTCCTGTCAGGTGAATTTCTTGGCTTTGCACTGGAGAACTCTGCACTTGGCTCCTGTTAACCCCCAGGAGCTGCTCCTCCCCTGACAGTGGCAGCCAAGGGAAGCCCTGCTGACAGCTGCTGCAGCCTGCTGGGTGTTGGGGCTGGGAGGGGACCATCAGGGCTCCCTGCATGTGGAACCACACAGCACAGAGTGGTGCTCTGTCCCACTCCTGTCCTCGGTTTTCTGCTAGGATGGCTCCTGGTGGCTCTGCTGGCTGCTTCATTGGTGGCCTAGGCTGAGGTGTGCTCGCTCCTCTTGTGACATGGTGGCTTTTGGCTGTGCTACTCAGGGAATAGGAAGTGCTCCTGGGAGCTGGCTTGGGTCACAGGTGGCTCCAATGAAAGGGCAGCTGTGTTGTTTTCTGCAGGCCCTGATGATGGCCTTTGAAGACTGGCTTGGCTTCAGCTTGCTTGGCTGAAATGAAGGATTTGAGGAACCATGCCTGTTTTTGCTTATTTTTGTTTGGACTGGGGGCGCATACTGTGGCTCTCCCCCGGATGCTGTGATGTAAAAGACGTGCACAATGTACCTGGCTACAAGAAAAAGAGAGAAAATGTCTGTTTAATAATTCCAATATTTCAGCAACTTCACCTCCAGCATCACAGGTGTGATTAAAATCTGATGTGAGCCTGGCTGGCTGTAAGGGCTGAGGATGTGTTTTCACAATTGGCTTTTGGACCCAGCCCAAAAGGTGCTGAAGGTTGTAACTGTCTTCATCTCTGGATGGGAACGAGCTAGTTCTAGTCTTGGTCTATGTCCAGGAAATCCTGTGCAGGAGATGATCCCTTTCAGGAATGCAGTGGGGCTGTCCCGGGGAGGTGGTGTGGCACACTGAGCTCGGATGAGATGGGGCAAGGCTTCCCGTACCCGGTTCATCATCACTTGGGAACATGATTTGCCTTTCATGCCATGCGTTGCCAGAGAGGTGCAGTTTGGTGTCTCACCCCTGTGGAGCCTCCCGGACAGCAGTGGCTGTGTGTTTGCCGTGGGAGCCACCAGGAGGTGATGAAAGTGGGAAATGTTTGTGGAAGAACATGGGGTGTGTTGGGCAGGATCTCCCCTTGCTGCATGGGGATCCTACCTGTCCCGATGTGTCCTGGTCTGGGTTTCCAAAACCTTGGACAGGTATGGTTGAAAGGCTCTAGGCTGCATCACAGGACATCACCACTATCATGGCCATGTTCAGGAGTGTCACCAGGGGTTTGGAGTGGTGCCCCTGCAGGAGTGTCTCCAGCCCAAGGAGGATTCTTGCTAATCCCTGCATCCATCTGTCACTTCCCTCTTCCGTCTCTGCCTGCCCCGAGTGTGGAGCACTGATAACACCCCTGGATCGGGACCATGGGGGATCCTGGCACTGAAGGCTTTGCTAAATGCTTTCATGGGACACAATTCGTGGCATCTCCCATAAAACCTCCCTCCTCTTGCTGCAAAGCTCTATTTTAGGGCTGTCTCTGACGTAATCTGTCAAGACGCGGGCTGCTCTTTGACTTACTGCTGAAAGTCTGGTTGGGGATGGATGACCAGTTGCTTACCTAGCATTACCAAAGCAACGAGTTGTTGCTTTCCATGACTCATGAAAATGCACTGTAGGCTCTCTTAAGAATGGCTGAGATCATTTTTTGGCTGGCTTTGGGCATCTGGTTTCCTTAGCACATAGCAGCGGGGGTGGAGGGAGGGGGATTTCCAAACTCGTTTCTTTGTATGTGTGATCAGGTTTTTAGAGCTCAGCTCAGAAAGTACTTACTTCATTTAAAAAAGGGGATGATAAAAAAAAAAAAAAGACCTGTAACTTCCACATCTGTGTAGTTCTTGTAGCATGTCTCATTTAGTCGTGGTTTGGTGTAAAAAGGGGAAAGATGCTAATAGTATTACAGAGCTGTGTGCTGTGTTTCTCCTCCTAAATAAGCAAGGATAGAAACATTATGAGAGGTATTTTATTTTAGAGCAAATCCTTCTGGGGAAGGAGAAAGAGGTATGGAGTAAATCCTGCAAACAAAACTGTAATTTCATCTTTTTTTGTTGTTGTTGGTCATGTTTGCTCGAATAGGGGACTTTAGTTCTACAGTGACACAGCAGAGCAGAGTCTTAGCAAGAGGTGTTGTAGTGTTTGTTTAATCTGATTATTACTTTTTAAATATTTATTTGTTTGTTTGTCTGTAGACCCTGGATTCACTTTCTCTTTTCTTTCCTGTGCAGTCCAAAGGCAGCAGCACTGACATCCTTGAGCACCAAGTGCAGCAAGATTAGCATTAACCAGAGGAGGATCGGAGCTCTATGACAGCTTCAGGGGGCAGGAGATCCCCAGGTGTTCTGACACCTCTGCAGCCAGGTTGCAGCAGCCTCTGTGGTGTCCTTCCCAAATCCAGACACCTGAGAGCAGACAGAGAGAAAGGAGGGGAAATCCTGGGAAGGCAGAAGGTAACTGTTTGGATAGGGAGCTTTGAGGGTTTGGCGTGCCCATCCTTTGCAGGCTGGGAGGAGTGAGGGTTTGGTGTGTTCCACACTGTGCAGCCACGGTGGCTGAGTTCAGGAATTTGATAGCTGTGAACCAGCCTCTAATGCTCTGCATGCTCTGTGCTGGTGCTTGGCTGGGGTTAATTCTGCAGCCGGGGCAGGCAGAAGCGTGTCCTGGTGTGCTGAGGGACGGGGCTGGAGCAGCCCGAGGGCTGCAGAGGAGTCACAGATCTGTGCTGGGAACAGCAGGAACACAGCAGCTCAATGGCCCGGCCCTCGGCCAGGGGTGAGCGGGAACAATGTGACTGAACAGGTTTGTGCTCACTTCCTTGTAATCTCGGAGATGAGATAATGCAGAAACCCAGAGGCTTTGCCAGCGCGAGGTTTCCTTTCTCTGCCCCCGTGCGTGCCCTGCGAGCAGGAGGAGCTGACTTGCTGCTGTCTCTGTGAAAAGCTGGTGAAAAGCAAACCCTTGGAGCTCGAGGAATGGCACGGCTGAGCTCCAGTGAGGGTGATGGATGCTACCCCCCGGGCCTGGCTTGGGGCTGCTGCCTGCACAAGCACCCTGTGCCAGGAGCTGCTGTGTGCACCACAACTGCTCAGGCCCTTCATGTTCTCCTCCTCCTCTGAATTTCTCTGCATCTTTGCTATTTAGTTTGGACAGAATGGGTAAAGGCCACCAATTTAACCAGATGTGTAGTGTAGTCTTTACCCTCTTTTTCCATGGATATAATGTATTCAGTGCACAGCCCAGCATGCCACAGATCCAAGTCTTCTAGGTCTTAATAGTTCTGTTTCATGCAAAAATAGGAGATAACTGTGATCTGAGGTCTTTTGCTCTTTGTGGTGCTTTTAGTATTTGAGCATGTGGCCAAAGTTTATTTCTCTGAAGTGGTGGGCAGCTGCAGCCCAGGTGCCTGTAGTGCTGTGGTGGCACTGCCCCAGGCTCAGCAACCTCACGGGATGAGCTCTGTGAGATCCAACACAGGCTTTTTCAGGAGGCTGAGTCCTTATTTATAGACTAATTTTTACCATAAGGTAAATTTCTGCTGCTCAAGATCCACCAGCACCTGTAAAACTGGTAGTTTTGGTGGGCAGAGAAGGCCAGCAGCTGAGCTGGCATAGCTGAATTAGATGGCTTTACCCTGCTTGATGCTGGATACAAGAAGTGGAAGCACAATTTGGAAAGATGTTCTGCTGTGTTATTATTTTATTTTTTTTTTTAAACTGCTGTGCCTTGATATCGTCCCCCAGTGCATAATGTTCTTTTGACTAGGAAAGCCAGGACCAGGGTACCCCAAAGGGGCTGCTTAGTTTCTAGGCAGGTGTTGCTATGAAAGCTGTATTTTTCCATCTATAACTTACAGATGGAGATGTTGAAGGAGCCCATGTCTCCCTGAAATTAAGTCGTTCCCTGTCCAGTCTAAGGTTTCCAGTGTATAGTACTGGGTAAAAGGAATCCTGGATCACATCCTTTCCTCAAAAAAATAGAGATTTATTTCTTTTAAAGTAGATATTTCTATTCCTTCTTGTTTGAGCATTTCAGACATGACTTAGACTTCTTCAACTTTTGACATCTGCAAATACTTCTTTTTAACAAAAACAAAAGGGGAAGTGTGGATTCTGATGTAATCATGTGACTCCAGGAACCAGGTTCTTATGAAAAACACAGAATCCTGTGAGAATTTGCAATGCACAGCAGTTGAACTAGAAAATGAAGTAAAACCTTCTATTCCCAGCTCCCTTTCCAGAGATACTACCCATCCCTTGGTGTCCACCGTTTTGCAAGAGATATTTAGATTGTGTGGCTTTTGGTGGGTTTTTTTTATGGCGTGGAGTCTTTTTTATGATTTACATGGTGAAATATTTTTCTCCTTGCATGGTGAAATTTGCAGATCTGTGGTCTTGAGGCTCTCAGGTGCTCTTTGGGTTGTGTGTGAGGATGGTCTCTTGTGGAAGCCTTGCACTCTTTAGGCATTTTAAAACCAAGAAAGAGCCTTGCTGCTGTTGTGGCAAGAATCAATGCCAGTGCAAATTGCCACGGAAACCTAAATACCTAAGCTGCATTGGAGCCTCTTCTCCCCAAACCCTTTGATTCATTGCATTTAGCTTTCTGGGGTGGTTGGGGTTTTTTGAGCTTTTTTCTGACAGCCTTTCACAGGAGGCTTGACCTGGATGTTCGCTGTCTGTTCTCTTGCCGACCTGCCTTCTGCAAAAGTAAATTAAGTGCCTTTCCACCTCGGACAGGAGTAGGCTTGAGTGCTCAGAGAAGCACAAGCACTCTGATAGTAGAAGAAGGAGGTTCCTGCTCTGCTGATGGCTGTGGGACAGGAATTAGGGGACTTGCTTGGGTGCCTCAGAGCTCACTGAAGCCAAAAACCAGGCTAATGCAAGTCCTCTGTTGCTTAACTCTCCTTGGGTGAGCCCTGTTAGCTGTCTCTGGAGGTATTCAAAACCTGCCTGGACGTGATCCTGTGCAACCTGCTCTAGGTGAGCCTCCTTTAGCACAGGGGGTTGGACTGGGAGATCTCCGGGCCGCCCTTCCCACCCCAACCATTCTGTGATTCCGTGAACATCTGGAAAACAAAACGTCTTCAGAGGGCAACGCTCTCTCACCACAAGCAGGCAAGCAAAGCCAGCGTGTTTCTCTACAGCGTGGGAGATATTTATCCTGTGACTAAGCAGAAAAGTTAAGAGATGGAAAAGGTCCTATTAGATCATCTCGTCCACCTCCCTGCTGGCGAGCAGCTCTTCTCCCTGGTGTATATTTATTAATAGGCTGCTGGGCAGACAGGGGTGGTTTTCTCAGGGCACTGTGGAGGAGCAGCAGGCAGCCTGTGCAGGTGAGGGACTCTGCACGCACGTGACTTGACCTGCACGTGCACAGGCTGCTTGCAGCAGTAGGATTTTGTAGCAAAAGGGCCAAAAGCTCTGGACTCGACATTCTTGGCGTGTTTGGAGCCTTTCCCTTAACTTGCTGTCAGTTTGTGCAGGCATGAGCCTGTCTTTTTTTCAGCGTTCTAGGAATAAGCTAATTTTACTTTATGATGGAGTAGGTGGCTTGAAAACTAATAATAATGGGGGGGGGAATATAGAAGCCTTTTGGAAAGGAGAGGTCGGCCAGCTGGACCCCTGCACAGCTGGCCTGGGCTCTGCTGGCCATGATCTGTGACAGCAGTGTGTGAAGGCTCCCAGCAGAGATGTCAGAGAGGTGCAGGTGGAAATACTATTGCCATGACAAACAGAGCAGTGCTGGAGCGTCAGGCCAGAGCTTGGGGACCATCAGCATTGCTTGGTTTATTCCTGCTTAGTAACCAGAGCACGGCCTCGCGCACATGGATTGGTTTTTATTTCGCATTCCATGATTGCAGCTCAGAGCGCTCGGGTTGAAGTCGCCAAGTGTTGAGTATAAAAGGACAAATTGTGCCCTTAACTAGATCAGGGAAGGACTACAACATGTGCTCTCGTAGGGAATGGGGGCAGAAATTTCCTATCCAGGCATGTGCTGAACTGTCTTCTCCTACTGAGGCTGTGTTGGCTTTTGCACTTAGGATCGCTTCTCTGGCTCCAGATGTGTCTCCTGGTCAACACCACCATGAGATCAATATTTAGGGTTAAGGACGAGAACCATCCTGTGGTGCAGGTGAGCAGCCAACCCTGCTCTGCACCAGTGACATCTTTCTGCTGGTGGTGGCACTTGGTTGGGCCCCTGGGGCTGTTCCGCAGGGTCTGGTGATCCATTTCCTGACACCGCGGTACATTTTGTGTGGTTTTTGGAAGTGTTATGGGACGTCTCTTGGCTGAGCGATTGCTGTGTTGCATGGGGAGAAGCTCTCTCCCAGATCCATGGAGGGTGTTTCATGGTACAGGCAGTGTCCCTGGCACCACTGGTCTTTCTCTTGGCTTGTTTTGTGGAAGTGACAGTATCACAGATGACGTTTTCCAGGAAAACGTCCAGCACTTGTAAAGAGCTCTGACATGGGCTTCGCCTCCCTTCCCTCCACCAGACACCTTCTGGGGAGGAGGGAGCTGGAGCAGGGCACAGTGCACGCAGGGAGCAAATCTGCCCTATTATTATTTAATTTAGAGAGAACTTGGCCTAAAGATGTAAAAAGGAATTGCAAGCGCTGTCTGGACACCACCTCTTCTCATCAATTAGTAGCATTAAACTCTCAGCAGGGAAGATTAATTAGAAAACTGAAATCTTTCTATCATGACAGCCTTCTGGTTTCCATTGAAATGCAGCCGGAGGACTGGAAAGGCTTCTGTATTTTGTTTTGATATGCAGGCATATGTTTCTTTCCATCCTGGAAATTAATTCTGTCTGTAACAGAGCCGTGGGAATCAATATTGAGCTGATCTGTATTTCTCCAGAGCTTTCTTCTAAAAGTAGTTGACTGCTTCCCCACTGTGCCTAATAAGTGACCCGATTTCGGAGCAGCTGAGCAGCTGGTCTGCCAGTTCAGAGGTGTTGTACAGCTGCCTTGATGGTGCAAGGCTGGTTTGTGGTCTCTCAAGGGTGATGGGCTTCTCTTTCCTGCAAGTCTGCAGGTCAGACTTTCTCTGAGCGGGACGAAATGCCCCCAGTGACTTTCCATTGCACTGCACCAGGCTGGACCTCGTAGGAGAGGAAATTACTCATCCCGCTGCCTCCCCTGCAGACTGCTCTTGGCCTTGGTGAGCTGTCATGCTCTCAGTCTCAAGTTCTGCAATGCCCTGAGCTGGGTTTAAAGGCAAGATACGCCTTTTCCTCGGTGTCATCATCTTTTCTTCCCTCCACTGGGCTTGGGGAAGGGGAGAGTCAGTGCAGCAGCAGGAAGCTGCCGCCTTGCGCTGGGGGAGCGGGTCACTGTTGGGCGATGGCACAGCTTGGGCAACTCTTCTGGAGAAGAAGCTGCCTTGTGTGCACTGCAGCAAGCAACAGGCTGTGCTCAGCCTCTGGAGAACCACAGCTTTGTGAAAATTGGGTAGGGAAGGGCTGGCAGGAGAGGCAGGGCAGGCCTGGGAAGCCCTGAGTGCTCTGAGCTTCAGGCAGTGCCTGTGCTCTGCAGGCCTGCAAGTCTCTGTGGCCACGTGCTCACAGTCTGGTTCCTGCACTGCTGATGGCTCATTTTTTACTGTGGAGGCAAGTGCACTTGAGTTCATGTGGTACTGCAAGTCCTGGGGACAGGGAGAACAAAGCTTCTGTGCAAGCTGCCCCACATGTTTGTTCTGTAACCACATCACCACTCCACTGACGGCAGGCACAAGCCAGCAGCCCATGGAGGCACCACAGTCCTGGGGCTATGCAGAAACATGGTCCTTCTGCCCCAAACCACAGCTGGCTTTTAATCTTTGCTTGCCACTAAGCACTCACTGAGCTCTGCTTTCTCCTGCTGGAGAAATCTCAATCCAGAGTTGCATGGCAGAAGTGGCACGAGCAAAGAAAGGACCTGTCAGATTTTGTGGTGGCTCTTGGGGTCCTGGTCTCCCCGTATGCTGTGGAGGTTGTGCTTCTTGCCCACAGAGAAGGAGCAAATCAACCAGGTAGCTGCTGAGAGAGCAGAGAGTGGTCAATTAGTCCTGAGCCCTCGGCTTCGCAATCGATCAGAAAGTCTCATTGGGATCAATAAAATCCAGCCAGGCTGCGGGGGTGAGGCTGTGGCTTGTTAAAGAGGAAGCTGTGCAGAGGGATGGCTGCGAGGGACTATTGATCGTGGCAGGCTGAGGGTAAATGCTGGATTACAAAGGCTGGTGGGACGGATCCCGGGATAGACAGGTCTGTTATCCTCTGTGCTCTCAGGGGGATGCTGCAAGGGAGAGGAAGTGGGTCAGAGACAAGGTGGGGTGAGTGTGGAAGATGGCACAGTGGCTTCAAAGCCCTGATCCTGCCCCGATGTCATGCCAAGGACATGGGATGGATCTTCCTCCTTCCCAGTCCAGAGCCTGGCCACTTTGTGTTAAAATCCATGTTGGAGCATGTTGGATCAGCCATGAAGTCGGTTATGCGTTCGATACTCGTAGAGGTTGAAGCTATAGAGACAGGGTTGGTTTCTGCCTGCCATTATCCTCATGGAGAACTGGGCACCCCAGTCCCTGGTGCAGATTCCAGCTCTCAGGCCAGGTTCTCCATGGCACAGCGTTGGATTCGCAGCTCTTTGGTGTGAAGCTTCATTCATGGACACTTCATTTCTGATGCCAGATGCTTTTCTCCCAATTGCTTTTCCCAGGAAAGATTTTTCTCTGAGACAAACACTTTTCTGATGGCTTATTTCACCTGAAGGTTTTACTAGCTATTCCGCCTTTTTGGTTTCTGCTCCCTCCCCTTCCTGTTTTTCCCAGAAACATGGAAGAAAGAGGCCTGAAGCTTCACTTTTCCAGATACACCGTTTTGTTTTAATTTCCCTCCCACAAAGTCTTCGGTCATTTGAGGAGAAAGACAAAAATAAGACCATGAAAACCTGCAGGAGGAAGAAATTACAGCATTCTTCTGCACTGGTTTTTTATATTGTGTGTAGAAATACCTTCCCTTGGCTGTGTTCACTTGGAGGGCAATTGTTCATTGGAATCAGAGGGTTTCTGTAGGCGTAACTGGCATCAGGGTTTCCCTCTGATTCATAAGTACATAGAGAACTATCTGAGGACAGGATTTTGCCCCGTGAAAGGGAAAATGGTGCAGGACAGTGCTCTCCCCTAGCTGCAGATCTTCATCCTCACAGGCAGGGCTGTGTGTGTAAATAATCCTGGCTCAGCTTCATCTAAGGAGGTGAACGTTCAGGAGATGAGGGTGCTTAAGGCTTGGTCACTTCAGTGCCTGATTTGAAAACCTGCATTTAGGCACCGTGGGACTGAGGTGGGATTTGGGGTGTGATTGGTTCATCTCCACCAGTTGTTGGAGGAGGTGGTTCCTGTAAAAAATGAGTTCAGTAGAGACACAAATCTGTGCTGTGCAGACCCTGATAGAAATAAAACCCCAAAAAGGTGGGGAACACGTGAGTTCTCTGAACACTTGTTTGCTTGACTTGTCTGTTACATGTATAATAGATTAACTCTGACCTGATAGGGCTGTGTTGTCTGACCTTTGCTGATAAAAGAGTCCTTTCTAATCCTTTTGATTTGCTTCTTTGTTTTATTGTTCCAGAAGTTTGAGATCTGTATGGAAAATCAAAGCTATTTAATATGCCAGTATACATTACTGATTACTGCACTGACTTTGGTAAAAGGAATACTACTGGAAAGCAAGAAAAGGAATTAACTGAGAAAAATAGCAGTACCTGAAGGGGCTGCAAGAGAGCTGGAGAGGGACTTCTTACTTGGGCGTGGAGTGATAGGAAAAGGGGGAATGGCCTTAAACTGAAGGAAGAGAGATTTAGATTGGATATTAGGAAGAAATTTTTCCCTGTGAGGGTGGTGAGTCCCTGGCACAGGGTGCCCAGAGAAGCTGTGGCTGCCCCATCCCTGGAAGTGTCCAAGGCCAGGTTGGATGGGGCTTGGAGCAACCTGGGATTGTGGAAGGTGTCCCTGCCCATGGCAGGGGTTTGGAACTAGAAGATCTTTAAGATCCTTTCCTACCCAAACCACTCTATGATAACTTACTGGAGCCTGCTGCCTGGAGGATGGAGCAGGCTGAGTAATTTCTTCTGAGAAGAGGATTTGTTTTGAGATCTCAGTGGCTTCTTTAAAGGACTGTCACGGATGTTAACAGCAGGACTCAGGCAGGTTCTAAACCTCTCATTCTCAGTACATGTCGTGCTAGAACGAACAGGATGGCTCAGGAGATTTCTCTCCAGAAGCACCTGTCAAGTACAGCTGCCCTGGCTGGGCCAGTGACTGAAGGAATCCTCCACTGAGCACGATGGCTTTTAAGCACAGATCTCTTCTCGCAGCAGCAATCCTTGTGAGAAGGATTCTTGAGCAGTTTTGGGGTGTCCTGCCCGAAACTTGGGAGAAGAAGCCTCGGCGGATGGGTATTGATACAGAGTTGCTTGCTGGGTTTCGTGGGCTGTAGTTCCCAGGGCAGTGGCTGGCTCCTTCCATGAGCTGTGCTGGGCTGTGCATGTCACTTCCAGCTTAGCAGCCCGATCAGGGCAGGTTTTTTTCTCCTCACCTTGGCTCATGAACTTTGTCCCTTGAGCCCTCTGGGGAGATACACCTGCAAACCTGGCCTGGTTACACACATGTCTGCAGAAAGTCCATCCCAGCTGTGTGTTCATGAACGTGGAATCACGGAATCATTTAGGCTGGAAAAGAACTTTTAACATTACGGACTCCAACCATTAACCCAGAACTGCCAAGTGCACGGCTAAACCATGTCCCTAAGTGCCACATCTACATAGATGTACAGTCTTAAATGGCTATTTTTTTACTTTTCTTACATCCTTTGGATATAAGCTGGGTGAAAAATCCCATGAGAGCAGGGTCTCATGTGTCTGAAATGGCACCGAAATTCAGCTATTCTTTTATGTATCCCAGAAAATGGATCCAGTTTCCAGGGCAGTTCTAAGTACAGCAGGTCAAACGTTCTGTACTGTCTAGAGAAAACTATAAGGATGAGGTTGGGATGACCAGAGAAAACCTGTAATATTCCAACCACTCTCCCTTTGCCTTTGAATCCCTCTTTGCCAAGCCTGCAGGCTGCCTGAGCTACCAGCACACATACATTGGTGTTCTCACCATTAAAACAATCTCATTTGCTTTGCTGTTGTTTTTAACATTACCCCAGCGCTGGCCTCTGAAGCTTTTTGAAAATAACATTTATAATAATATTTTTAACAGTTCCGTAGTATACAAAACTCCAGTGCTCTGGCAGGACTCCCGGAAACTTGCTGAAAGTTAATGTGGTCAGCTCTTAAAAAGGAGAGATTTTTTCCGCTTGACTCTTGCTTGTTAAACTCTCTGAGCCCAACATGTTCCCTGCTGCTTGAAAAAACAAGGAAAGTCCCAATTTTAGCAATGCTAGTTTGAGTAGCTTTCCAGCTGAGCCCTATTTCGGGGGCAACTGTGGATGATTATTTTTTTTTTTTTTTTTTTTACAGTGGTGTGTCCCTACACCTTCAAACCAAAGTGCTAAGTGGAGCTCAGGCAGGAATAAATAGGTGCTGCTTTCCCTGGAAGCCTGGGGATGAAAATCTGCAGAGGGAGATGCCACTTTCTTGTGGTGCAGTAGTGGCAAGACATTCTGCCTTGAAGTGCATGTTTTATGGTGGATGCTGAGCCTCTGTGGGGTAAGAACAACCCTTTTTGGGGTAGGTGATACTGTAAATCCCATATATCAATAGTAGACTGGAGGTGACTCCAGCTCTCAGTGCTGGACTGCACTCTTCCTGCTTTCCCAACCCTCATCCTACATAATTCCTCCCAGTAAGTCTCCTGGCCACTTTGTTTTGTCTTCCCTTACATGCAGGGAAAAATCACACTTCTCTTCCCTTACATGCAGGGAAAAATCACACTTCTCCCTCCTCTCCTCTCCCAGTTTGCTTTCTGTAACTTAGATCCACAGAGGCAGGAGTTATGGATACACAGACATGTCGTAGCTGAACTTCTGTCTCCCTGGAGCTCAGTCTTACTTAATGCCCTCCCAGCCAGGAGTATGGGAATAAAAGGGAAAAATGGGGATTAATTTTCAAATTGAATTAATAATCTTCCATACATCTCTCACAAAGATACCCATACCTTGCACTCATGGAGCCATAATGAAGTCGAGCCACTCTGTCTACGAAGTTCAGCTCAGGCAAATCAAAACTGCTTTTCCCCTAGATGAGAGCATCTGAACTGGGCTTTCCTGCGGGTTAAGTAACTTCCAGCAGTTCCCTGAGCAGACTGGAGAAGACAGATTCTCTTGCATGTGCAGCACAAACCTGGAATACATTGCCCCAGCATCCCTGGGAGCAAACACCTTGCTGAGCTCTCTCACTGCTCGGCAGGTGCCTACCAGGGAGATTTTGAGTAGATTCACATAGTTCTGTGGGCTGTGGGAGCAGTGCAGTGGCCAGTGGGAGCCCAGTTTCAGGTGCTCCCTGGTTTTGTGTCGAAAACTGCCAACACCTGAAGGCTCTGATCAGGGAGCTTAGTGGGAGGAGAGGCTACATGGAACTGCATCTATAGGGAAAGGATTTTCCCTTTTTTTCACCCGCTTATTTTTTTCCCTTTCCCCCCTCCCTGTTTTTTAAGGGACATAATAGTAGGGCAGAATTTGTACTAGAAACAGGAATTTGTCCTTCTGTAACAGGAAGCTGCTGGTATGTATTTTTGGGAAGCCACGGAAGTCGCCAGTGTTTGCAATCCAATTTGAAGGCTGGCTGTCCTCAGGGTTGAAGAGATCTGCTAAAACAGAAAACCTTTCTTTCTCTTGTGTATCCATGGAGATTTCCTGCCCCGTGTGCAGGGGCTGGTTTGCTCACGAGGGCTGGGCAGTGGGGTCTCAGGGGTCTGCTGTGGCAGAGGTGATGGAGAACAGCACAGAGGAGGGCTCTGCTGATGGAAAGGTCACCTGTTTTTTCCAGGGCTCGTTTGCACAGTTCCTGTAGCTGCATGTTTTTGTGGCTAGATATGGATTGGAAAGGTCTGGAAGGTCTCCAGAAAGCCATTAGAAAAGTCTCCTATGCTGATAGAAGAGTTAACCTGGGCTATCCCAGGAATTTTCAGTTAATCCAGGCTATCTGCCTGTGGCCCCCAGTGCAAATTATGCACACAGCTTAATTCCTGGAAGTGTCACATCAGTTTTGAAAGCAAAAGTGAAGATTTGGGCTGTTTCCTGCTCTTGTTATAATCAGATGGAATTTTTACCCTGCTTTCTTTCTTGACGGTTTTCTGCTCCCTCTTGATTCAGCGTTGCACAGACCGACCAGTTCCTTCTCAAGGTAGGATTTTTAACCTTTCAGGCTGTTTGGTTACTTCCTTGCCTCCTCCTTGGTCTTGAAAATGGACAGAGCAGAGTCCGTGGTGGCCCTGGGCTCTCAGGCTGAGCGGTGCTGTCCTGAGAGGAAGCTGCAGCAGCAGAAGGAACAATGCTCTTGGGGGCACATGGACGTCTCTGCCTCTGCTGCTCTCTTATCGCCTTCCCTTCCTGCTCGTCTCTCTCAAAATAGGTTGGATAAATATCCCTCTGCTCGCCAGCACCGAGGCGCCAGGGCTGCAGAAAAATCGGTTTAATCCACGCTTGGGACCGTTCCTGGTTCACTTCAGATTTGTTGCTGTGTTTGAATTGATTTGACCAAGCCAGGAGGTTTTCAAAGTGCTTTTTCCTACCATTTCTGACCAGTGCATTATATTTAACACTTCAGGATCCATGTCAGTGTCCTGGAGCACAGGGCTCTCACTGACTTCAGGGCAACCTGCAGTGACTGCAGGACAGGAATGTCTTACTCCCTGTGCAAGTCTGATCAAGTTCTTGGGGTGTTTCTCCCTTTTCTTGTGCTATCACAAAGGTTTATGATGAAAAAATCTGAGGGCTTATCAGGCAGCTAAAGTGGAATTTGATATCTTCTATCACAGTGTTCTTTAAAAGGTGCCCATCTTTAGGTGGGTTTTGTGTCCGTTCAGTCTAAAATGAGACTTTTCATTAGTGAGCAGGACTGGCTCCAGCAGGCTCAGATCTGCTTCAGTTTCTTGGTGGCCAAAAAACCCCAGAAAACCTTACTGGGTGCAGGAGTTGGGCTGAATGCAGGATGGCAGGATGTGCTGGTGTTGGGGCAGAATAAAGGCAGAAGCTCTGGGAGGGTTCCTAGGGACATGCCTCCCACGTGGGATGGACGGGGCAGTCACTGCTGCTGAGAGCTGCCTGCACTCAGCTTTGTTCCCATGCAGTCAGAGGAAAGCTGGTCCAGCCTTGGGGAACCCTGACTGCCTTTTGGAAGACCTAAATTTAGGTTTTTGCTTTGATTCAGGACTGCTTTCCCATGTCTTGCTGTCAGTCTGCTCCCCAAGTGAGTGTTATCCCACAGGGATGCTGTGGAATGTGAAGTGTTAAAGATGGTATTGCTTTAGGGTTACATTAATCGCGTAAAAATGCACTAAAAATACCATGTAATTAAAATGTTCTGCTCTTAAGGAAGTACAAATTGCTTCCTCCAAGATTTTGAAACCGTTGAGGCCCCAGGTTTGTGGTGTGTTACCTTTGGCTTGTGCAGAGAGGGGCAGACTCGTGGTCTCCATTCCTAACTAAAGGTTCTCTTCTTTCCTCCAGCCCAGGTGATGGTGGGGAGAGGCTTTGTGAAGAGTGGCCCCATGCAGTGACTCCGCTGTCATGTCAAAATTAATCTGTAACCCTTGTGTGTGTTTGTTACAGGATGTTTGAGAGGGGAGGATAAGGCACGAGTGTCTGGGACCGGTGGAATGGAGGCCTGATGCAGATGGAAAGATGGGTAAGAACTGGATTCCCCTGAAGCAATTAATTTTCTGCAGCCTGTTAATTTTGGTTGGGACGACCAAGCGTGGTGACAGAGTGGGGGACGTTGCTAAGCGCTCTGAATAAATAGGACGTTGCTTTCTAATTTATGTTTTCCGTTTTAGTGGTGCCAAAATTGGACAATTTTTCTTCTTACTCTGAGTGTGATCTGGTGGGTCATGTTCTTGGAGGAGTCTCTTCCCACGTGTGCCTTGTATTTCTCTGCAAAGCATCTTCATTCCCTGCATCTTTCCTCCCAAGGAATTTTCTGTTTCAAACAGAGCTAGAATATATTGCTTTTCTAATTGATGATCTGGATTAATTCCACCTTCTCCCTCTTCTGCTGAATAGTTGTTTGCCAGATGCTCTGTGGTGCTGAGGGAAGCTTTATTAAAGTGGGAATTATTTATCGTTCTGGAGGTACATAATGATTTTGATCTTACCTCTGTAGATAAGAACTTTATCCTAAAGGACATTCATTATGTCAGCAATTGGGACCACTTGGAAGTGCTTAAATGGCTTCCTGACCTGGTGACCCAAGAAAGGAGATCTTGAAGGAGTCCTGGTTGAAGCTGAGCATTTCACTTGCACATTTGCAGCATTTACACAAGTTCACCCAAAACTTCTGAGGAATGGCTGAAATGATGCTTTAAAAAAGAAGAAAAAAAAAAAAAAGCCACAAAAAACCACGGAGATATGTGTGGGGAAACCAGTAAAGTTAGGAATTGTTCTTGCAGATATGTAGAATCACTCACAGAATCATAGACTAGTTTGGGTTGGAAAGGACCTTAAAAACCATCTCATTGCACCCCCTGCCATGGGCAGGAACACCTTCCACCATCCCAGGCTGCTCCAAACCCCGGCCAGCCTGGCCTTGGGCACTTCCAGGAATCCAGGGGCCGCCTCAACTCCTCTGGGCAACCTGTGCCAGGGCCTCCCCGCCCTCACAGGGAAGAATTTCTTCCTAATATCTAATATAAACCTTCTCTCTGTCAGTTTGAAGACATTTCCCCTTTTCCTGTCGCTACCTGCCCTTATATTGAGCCTTGTAGAAACACGATTCAGAATTGGGTAGTGGTTTGAATTTAATAATGAAAAGTGTGAAGCCACTGCCACACCTTAAGTGTTTATTCTCCCCTATGGAGAAGAGAGAATAATGGTATTTTCCCCATCCTGCCTTTATGTGTCTGTTTTTTTGCTCTTTCTCTGTTACCTAGAAGAGAGATTTTGTGGGGAGACAACTAATTTAAAGCTAGGTTAAAAAAAAAAAGGGGGGGGAAGGGAAGAGAAAGTCCAGATCTGCTTCTTCAATATAAAGAATGACAAATTTCAGTTTAAAATCCCTAGTGACTAACCCCAAAAATTTTTAGAAACATTTTCACTTTGAAGGCAAAAGCCACTGCTTTGTCAATGCAATGTGGGTTTTTTTAAGAAGGAAAGCTCAGACTTGCCCTGAGCACCAGCAGGGAAGGAGTTGTTGGCTCCAGCCCAGCTCTCAGCAGACTGTCAATTTGATGGCTTCTTGTACAGAGAGTGGTTGATAGAACCTGCTCCAGGTGCCTTCAGCCTGCCAGCTGCAAATATAATATGGGTGCACCAGGGCAGCATTCGCTGTGGGAATTCTGTAGTGAAGAGAGGCACTGTGGCTGTGTTTTTGGGAATGTGAGCTGAATCAGTAGGAATCTTGTGCAGGTTTGGAGTTCTGCTTGCACCTGTCTGTGGGTGGAAGGCGCCGTGCGTGTCCCCTCACGAAGGTGTCATTGCCGTGGCTCGTCACCAGCAGCATCTGCACCCGTGTGGGGTTAGATCTGCCAGGCTGTGTCCAAATGGGATCGTGCTGTGGTCCTGAGTGTGGTGTGTGGCTCAGCTGTCAGGATGAGATGGGTGAAGTGTTGTGTGTCCTGTCAGTGTTATGGAGTGGTGCTTGTCAGTTAAGGAATCGCTGCAGTAGCTTTGCTGACACACGGAAATTCTGGCTTAATTTGCAGGGTTTATTAGTTTCAATTCTCTCCCTCTTCCTTTTATCTGTGCTTGTTTACTCCATGCTTTGGGATGAGAGAGCATTTTCAAGGGAAATGCAGGGAATTTTCAGTCACATCATTGATTTCGTTCTGGAAAAGACCACAGAGGAGATGTGTTGGATGAAGTGATCTCTGATGGTCTGTTCCAGGTCAACCTTTTTTTTTTTCTCTCCAGGATCCTATTTATAGCCTGCTCAGTGTCTCAGAGTTCAGCACAGGACTGTTCACTCCTAGATGTGTTCTAGGGAAGTTGTATGACCTTGCATGGAGACCACAAGACGGGAAGTGGGGACTTCTGGCGTCTCCGTGTCATGCAGGGCTTGGACCAGCCCTGTGCAGCCCTGGTGTCCCGGGGCTGTTGCAGTATCTCCACGTGTGCCAGCTTGGGACCAGCCTAAGTCCTTGGCACTGGGTTTTTTATTCGGCTCACAGTCCATTTCCATCTGCAACCTCTCCTCAAGGGTCCAAGACCCTTCGTAATTTGGTCAAACGAGTGCTTATGACACTTTTAAAGGTGTCCGTATCTCCAGTGAAACACAGTGGAAAAACCATGGCTAATAAGTATTAAAAATTGTTGTGTTTAAACATGATATCACAGTAAAAGTAATAGTAAAAAAACCTGCAGAAGTTGGTAGAAAAAGCACCAGCTTTTTTGTTGCTTAACTTTTATTCTTTCTGTTTTAAAAATGATTTAAGTACTCCTAATTGTGGTTCTGAAAAGCCGTGTGTGTGCCTGTGTGTTTCTGATGATAAAAGCTCCGGGGAGGCTGATCTGTTCTGCTCAGTGTACATCCACACAACTCAAAGGTTTAGGTCTTTAGTGCTTTGTTGGAGCGAGTGCGACTTTTGCTTCAGCAGAAAGGTCGTCTGAGGTGTGGGAGATGGGAGAAGGATATTGTTTATAGTTATTGCTATTGACTTGACAGAGTGTGTGTGATTGCAGGCTGGGCCGGCTGAAGGCACGGCAGCTTGCTGAAGGCTTGTTTGAACAGCCGTGGCATGGCCATTTTAACTCAATTAATTGTTGTTTGGGGGGCTGCTGAAACAGAGAGAACTGCTAGAGCTGTCTGGGGGCAGAACAGACCCTCTCCCATGGATGCAGGGATTGATGTCTCAGCCCTCCCACGCCGTGTTTTCCTCATTCCTCAGCAGGCAACGCTTTCGCTCTTCACTCCCTTACTGCTCTTAACTTTCTCTTTGGATGCTGAGAGCTATTAAGGAAAAATTAATTCCAGTTGAATTGCTGCACTTTATAATAAGACACATCAGCATTCTAGCTCGGGTTTTGTAATTTTTGAGGGGTGTCTGAGTTAAAAGGTGCCCATGGTCTCCTTCTGCCTTTCCTGGCACTGCACCTGTTGTACCCAGGGCTCAAATTTAGGGTGCTTTGGGCACCTGGGGAATGTGGGACTGGGCCTGCATCACACCTGGGATGTTGCAGCCGTTGCTGCAGCAACAGGTTAGGAGTTCATGGGCTCTGGGCTGAGGCTTTGAGCGTTGGAAGTCTGGAAGCTGGGAGGGAGAACGAGTTGGTTATGATCCCTCAAATAACCTTCAAAGGTACTGGAGTCAGCCAGGGGAAATAACTTGCCAGTTACATTTCTTTGCTGGGTAAACATTTTTCTCCTTTCAAGTGTGCTCAAGAGAGAGGTACAGGTTGTGGGGAGAGGTAATATCTTTTATTAGACCAAATCATAGAGGTGGAAAAAAACAGGCTGCCTTTTAGGCACGTAAGCCCTTCTTCAGAAGTAGCAAATTTTAAGGTTAGCAGGGAAACTGCTGGAATAATTGGCCCAAGTTTAATTCAATTATGTTAATCCGTTAGAGGAAAATTAGTGTTTGTGGAGCAAGGGGCAGGGTTAGCAAAAAAGTTGTGAAAGTTTGTTGTGGGAGGAGAGAAACCTGGCACCTTTGAAGTGGTGAGGAGTAGCAGAGCTGCAGGCGTGCAAAATTTTCTTAAATGTGGTTAGTTTTGCTTTTTAAGGGTCTTAGACCCTGCTTGCAGCTCTCCTAGGCTTACTTTAATCCACAAAAGCAAAGGAGAAACAAGGGGTTTGTCACGAGCAGCATTAGGTTTATGGCTGGGCTCAAAGATCCTGTCTCCTGTTCCAGCATCCCAGTCACTGGCCAGATGTGAGGGGCAGCAGCTGTTTCCCCCAACTCTGCCCTCTTCAGAAAACCTTTCCCCCACCCAATTTCAACCCAGACATTTGCCCCATTAGCCCAGAAGGGGTGAAGGCTATGAGGTGGCTGCACCTCCGTAGGTTGTGCTCCTGAGCTGCTGGAGGTGGAGAGCTGAGAGAAGGAAGGAGAACGACTGTCAGGATGTCGGCTGGGGGGAAATTGGCTTCTTAGCTGGGCTTTGCCTCTCTCCAAGCGTGTGGGGATGTTCAGGGGACTTTTGGTGACCAGTGATGGGGCTGTGGAGGAGAGCAGTGTGTGCAGAGCCCGGGAAAGCTCTGCCAGGGGCTCCGGCCCCGTGGAATTCTACTGCGCGCGGCGCTGTCGGGGATGGCTATTTTGGGAGGCTTGTGGTGAACCACAGACGTAACCTTGCTTTCCCTCCCCGCTGAGCTAAACCAAACACCTTTTGGATCCCGAGTCCTTTTCCATTGCAAAAGTCCCTGGTAAGCCTCCGGGACGAGGGAACGTGGGCATCAAGCCACAGCGCTTCACAACTCGTCAGGAGAAATTTCTTGGATGATTTGTGGCCTAACCACCGAAACTTTTACATGGGGTAAAACTTGCCATCTCAAATGCTTTGGTTTTGGTGTTTGCCAGGTACTGATCACTTGGGGTTTTAAGGGCATCGCTCTCACCTCTCCTAAACGGAGGTGCAGTCCCAGTAGCTTTGCCTTTCCTTTTGGTTTTTCCTGGGGAAATTCAGAGGGCAGTTGAAGTTCTTCATGATCTCACCCTGGCTCTCAAATAGGTTCTGCCATAACACATGGATTAATATGTGCCAGGTTAGTCTCTTTTGCTGTTTTCTCAAAGCTCTCATTAATTGATTGTACCCCTAGCATGTCTGTATTACCTTGGAGGTGTTTGGAGACTGGTTGGGTCCTGTCATTGGTGATTTGATTTAGTTATGTGTGTGATGCACATTTATGATTTTAAAAATAACTGATTTAGCTTTTTAAAAACAGATTCTTGCCTTCCTCTCCAAGTCCTTCCTGAGCTCTGATTTCTGTACCCTTTTGCAGGGGGATGTAAAAGGAAGAGTTGTTTTTGATCTAAACATGGGTCTCCAATGTGGCTGTGCAATTTTTCCAATAGCTGTGTGGATCCCCTGAGGGATTGCATGGGGTAGAGGGGGAATAGGAGGCAGGGACTCAGCTTTACCCCCAAGAAAAGGGGTGTGTGGGATGGTTTAACTGTGCCCTAAACCCACAGATGCTTTGTTGGGCACTTGGTGTGATGGACATCTGTAGCTGTCAAAAGCCTCAGATGGGTTTGGTTTTGTTTCTTTCCATGAAGCCGTTACTGATCGTGCTATGAAAGTGAAATTAAAAACCCAAACCGATGTCATTTGTGGAGAGCAAGAGTTGAGCATCGATTTGTTAAGCAAAGGATTAATAATCTCTACCTGGTGCACCTTTTAGCATCATAATTCTTTGATTTAGCATCATAATTCTTTGATTTAGCATCATAATTCTTTGATAAGAAGAAATGTGCTTACAAGAACCCCCCAGCACATCACAGCACTGGTTTTCTCTGCGCGTTTGTGTGTCCCGAGCTCAAGACGTCAGTGAGCAAACTCCTGCCAAGAAGTCCTGCATATCAGGAGGGTCTTTCCTCACTTCCTCCTGTATAATTGCTCTGCTCGACCTGCTGGGCTGCGCCCTGCCCTTGAGTCCTACACAGGGGTGACCTTGGCATCCCTTGGGTGGGGTTGCAGGAGGGAGAACGGCAGCAGGATCCAGCTGCTGGTGAGCCTTTGCTGACTTGCAAAGGGAACGTGCTCCACTGGTGTGTCTGCTGCACTGCAAGCTGCTCTGGAGGAGGGTAATTGGATAATTTTTCTCTTTATCAGATTCTGGACACGGCTCCAGACAGTGGCAAAATGCTTTGCATGTGTGGGTTGAATTTATGTGGAGGTTTGTCTGGATCTCACTAGGTGGGTGCAGGCAGCACTCCGTTTGCCACAAAGCATTCACAGGCAGCCCTTCCAAGGGGGTGAGTTGCACAACAGTATTTGTAGCTGCCTGGCAGAGTGTCTGGGTCCCTCCTTTGCTTGCTTGGGGGCTTTTGTCACGGTCCAAGTCAGGCTCCTGAGCCTCTGGCTCACTGGGCTCCTTCCTAGTGTTGACTGGGGCAGTCAGTGATGGTGAATACTTACTGCTTGATCCCTTTGTTAAGAATCAGAATCTTTTTGTTTGGAAAAGACCCTTAAGATCATCAGGCCTGTGCTGGCTTGGTACCTCTGCCCCTGGTGTCTTGTGCATGGCCTGAATCCTGGTGGCTGTACCTGCCTGTTCCTGGTGTTAGCAGGTGCTGAAGAAACCCCAAGTCAGGGTTTCTCTTCATCACCAAGCTTTTTCCCTTTCTGGCTTTTGGAGAAAAGGCAGCATTTCTCTTCACAAGCAAGTTCTTTGACACCTGCTCCCACATGGGTGAGTGTTGTCCTGTTCCCTGGACCAGGAGAGACCTGGCCTGGTCTGACACTGACCTTTTGGGAAGGCAGTGGGCAACCCAGGTGGCTGCTGGTCTGATAGATGTGGACTTCCACTGTAACACGTGGGCCAGGTTTGCTGCTACCCCCTGCTCACATAGCAAACAGACATGAAAAGGTGCTTTGGCCACTGAACATTATGTGCTTCTTTGATGTTTCCTCTTGATCAAAACAAAACCAAACCACTGGAAAGAGGTGCAGAAATGAATGAATTACCACTCTAGAGGCAGAAGCTATGTATTTCCATTTACTTAAATGAAGAAGGGCTAAAAAGAGATGCAATCACAGTCAGTGAGTACCTGGAGAAGATCGGGAGTGTCTATTAACAGAAGGATCTCTTAAGATACAGGGGTATCAAGATCTAATGAGCAGAACACAAAGCAAGCTGTATTCTCGAACTGGAATTGGGATATTTGTTGCAAAGAGGTTACTGGAGTAAGTGCAAGAGCTCTTCAAACTAAGGCTTTCTGAAGAGGTTATTTTGTGTAATTCCAGGTCAAGGTTGGGATGTGGAGGCTGCTGAGTGAGTTGCTGTGGCCTTGTGTACAGCCAGGAAGGCCAGATCAAGTTAAGTCTTCTCAGAATTTAAGCTCCTTTAATGTGTTTAGCTCTGGCTGCAGACTCGTGTGGTCTTGAGCAAGGCTTTTGTCTGTCTCAGATTCCTGTCCATCAAATGAGACCTAAAACCCAGCCCATCTCCCTTTCCTTGTGACAGTGTAGCTGAAATTCCATCAGGAATTCCATCAGGGCTGCCCTTTGCAGGAACTGAGTGATGCCAGGGGAGTGAGTCTTGTCTTTCAGTTCAGGTTACCTTTGGTAAGTAATAAATATTGTATACCCGTTGAAGCAAAAATGGTGTATTTAAAAAAAAAAAAACAAAAACCAAAACCAGAGAAGATGAATGGCTGATGTCCCTTCAGACCAAAGTCAGGATTGTCAGTGTCATCATCACGTGGCTCCGTATTTATTTTCACTGTGTTTTTTTACATTTCAGTATTTTTGTCACTATATGGTCAAAGTCTTGCCTTTGAAGGGGCTTTCACTGAAGGTGACAGTGTTTCTGTGTGGCTCCCATCCTCTCTTCATCCCTCTCTCAGCCTTCACAGAACTCTTCCCTCTGCCTGGGGATACCCCCAGTGGCTGCATCACCTTCTGGAGAGGTGGATGCTGGCGGTGGAGGGTGCTGCTGGAGTTTACACAGGCAGATGCACTATCGGCATCAGGGCTGTGAAAAGCACAGTGGGATCTTCAGTGACCACGAGTGGTCACATCTGTGGTTTTTCTCTGGATCCGAGTGCATGCAGGGCCCTGGAGCTGCACACTCCAGCCCTGCCCAGGAATGACTCACGGGACCATATTCTTCCCTCCTGCAACACCCAGGACTTTTCCCGGACTCTTCCCAGCTTTGGTTCTGCCTGGTGTGTGTGTGTGTGTGTGAGAGGCCCAAACCAGAACTCTCCATGTTTTACAGGACTCTGCTTTATTCTGCAGGCTTTCCTGTGGGCTTCATCCAGCTGCTGCTGCCTTTTTTTTTTTTTTTTTTTGCTGTGTTTACGGAAGCAGCTTCAT
>VYZQ01033007.1:3359-19476 GCA_013400655.1 Mystacornis crossleyi | reverse complement strand
TAATGTCAGAAGAATAAGAGATTTTATATCTATTTCATTAATATCTATTTCAGTTTGCATCATTTGTCCTTTAATGTATTTAATTTTAAACAGGTATGCTTAAGTGTACGTATGTTCTATAAATATTTTTGTCATGTCTGCCAGCCACACTGCTACCAGAATTAAATAATGTGGCTATGGAGAAACTTCAGATACTGGACAAATTCATGCAATTTTTAGTCACATCAAAGAAATTTTACATAATTTTTGAGGTTTCACTGGTTTCTCATGAGCTTACTGTAATTGGATTTGTGATAACTGAAATTAATAATAATAAAAAAAATCTCCATTATCTTTAAATTATCCAGGGATTAGAAAGTGATGTTTTTGCTGCAAAGGGTTACAAGGAATCAGACTTTAAATCTGTTACTTTTGCGTGACAGAGTTAGGCTGGGTTCAACATTTAAGTAATGTGGAATGGATTTTTTTTCGAATTTGGAAATAAAGACAAATTTCTCTTTTCGTTTGAAGCTACTCAGAGACTTGAAACGTAGGGAAAGATACAAGGGCTTGGATTAATGGACAGTCCAGAAATTAAGTACTCAGAAATGAATGGTGAATCCAATTAACTGCACCAACATGACCACCATGTATGTAAATAAGCAGCCAAGACTTGGAGAACAACAGAAGTATAGTGAAAATAAAAAATTACCTAGAAAATGCAATTTGAAGAAATTGATGACAGTTTTGTGGTGTTTGTTTAATGACTTTGCCTTAAAGTAGTTATGTCATTTGTTGCTGCAATATGGGAAGGATTTCGTTTTTATCTCAGTTCTTCTATGCTGCCTCAGTACATCTAGGTAAATTTTCCTTATAAACTACAGTTTTTAAACCAGCTTACCAGCTAAATATAATTATATATTTTGAAGTGTGTGATATGGCCTGTGGTTTGGGCTAGAGACTTGTGAGAAGGGAAAACCAAGGTCTTACTCAGAAACTTAAAAGCATTATGATTGCCTGTGTAACTATCCTGCTGTAGCTCATGATTACTCATGCTATGGAGCTGGAATAAAAGTGAACTTTTCGGAGAAGTATCATGAACTCCACCCATTGTTTATCACTGTCAAACTAGATTGGCTCAAGTTAGGTTGAAAAAAAAGTGTTTTAAACCTCTTAAAATTTATCAGAGTCAGGTGATAGCCTTGGCAAGAATGCTCCTGGTGACACAGCAGGCAGGTCCGGTGCAGTCATTGTGGTGTGGAGCACACAGAGGAAAAAGGCCTTTGTACCGTCTTGAGGGAAGGTCTTGTGATTTAAGCCATTACCTTGAACCTGGAAGTCGGGCTGGTAATACCTCATGTCATCTGTGTCTGTGAAAGCTGTCTGTAACAGTGCATATCAAGAACTGAAGAACAATCTCTTGGTTTATTCCATTTATGGTAGTTAGTGACAAGCCAGCCGTGGAATTTACAAGCTGTATTAACTAGCCCATACAGAGAGGGATAACCCAGAGTACATTGCAAGAGAGCAGCTATTGTAATACAGTGACGCTGTGATTTATGAAACATCTGACAAACATGCCACTGAAGAAGTCTGTTCTTTGTATGTCTCTTGTGCTTACCTGTGTTGTCCTGGTGACATCCTGTCCATCTACCTGTGGAAATACTTCTGTGCCATGTTGGAAATGAATGGAAGGAACCTCTTTCTTTCCAAGAAGGAAAAAACAAGCTATGAATGAGAAATAGGGAGAGACTGGGTAAGTGAGTCACTGTGCTTTGTCACAGTTACACTCATTTTATCACACCTGACACAGGCTGAGCAATACTTGAGAGTTCATAGGAGAAAACCAGTCCTTACTCTGGTATCATTTAGTTTTGGTTCCAGAGCTGCTATAATATTAGAATGCTTATCAGGCATGGCCTTTTTTTGTTTGTTTTTGCTTTCAAAGAAAATATCCAAATGGTTCTGTTTAAGCAATATGCTGTTTTTCTTTAACCCCAAGCATTTTTAGCAAGTCTGTGAAATAACTGTGGCACTTACTTAAGATCTTAATTTCATTTTTAAGAGGTACACTCATTATTTATTTTTTCCACGTTACATGCTTTTCCAGGAACGGCTGTGTTTTGCCAAAAAATAATTACCTGGTCAAGTTTTCTGACAATATATTTTTTTTTAAAAAAACTATATAAAAACCCCCTGACTTTGCTGTCTCTGGAATGAATTTTCTCATAGTATCAAACTTAGGTTTTCTTTGTGGAACTTTGTTGCTGCACTTTCCTCTGCTTTGTTTCTGTATCACACCTGAAATGTACACAAGTCTTTCACACAACAGCGGGTGAAATAGATGAAGCCCTACCCACAGAGCCCGGTCATACAACCGTTGTGCTCCCATTGACTCCAGTACTGAACCATGCCCCAGATCCTTTCTGGATTGAAAAGGCCACCTGTTGGTGAATGGGAAAAAGACGAGGTAGTTCTCTGGAAGATAACTGTGCTAAGGCTCTGCAATTTTAGTAGTTTGGTTTTCTCTCAGTTTGTCACAAAAGCACTTGAAACTTGCATGAAAAAAAGAAACCAAAAAAAGCTCTTTGTGCAGTAATGCTATGTATATGTAATATGTAAATGGTGATGCCACTTCCTTTGTAAAATACTCTTCATTTGTATTAGTGAAAGTGTTAAGATCGAAGTATTATTTTTATTACAAGTCTAAGGTGACTTCAGTAAAATAGAATATGCTGATTCTTTTTTCCTTGTAAACTACCACTGCTGAAACTTTATTCACACATAATATTATTCCTGTAGCCTGTGTGGACACTCAGTAAGGCTTGAAAAGCATAGTCAGTATTATTGGTCAATAGTTCTGTTTGTTGAAGTATATATTTAAACACTGAATGGTGCTTTCTTTTCTTTTCTAAACAAGACACAGCTGTCTTTAAAATGCTAGCTGAATTTAGATGCAATTTGAGGTGTAACCTAATGAGTTACACCATGCCTTCAAAACTGCAAGGAAAAGTTAAAACAGCTGCAGAAGTAGACAGGCATATACACAGGAGGTCAAATCCATGGAATCACATTGTAAACTATTGTTAGAAGCATGCCTGTGGAAGCAGTTTGCTTGTCTTTAACGGTACATAGAACAAACCTACTAACTCCACAGGGCATGGTTTTAAAAGAGCTAGAAAAAGGGAGAATCATCTGCTTCCCCAGCAGTGTTTCTCCTCCTTCCCACTGTCCAAGTGGGACTAGGGACTGCAGGGGGAGCCACTGGGAGCTGCTGGTCTTTCAGCGATGTGCTGGGCCATGTTTGTGCGAGGATGCCGTGGGGACACAGGGTGGGATCTGCTTGGAAGGAGCCTTGTCTGGCTTGAGGCTATCGTTTCCCGTCGCTGCCACACTTTATATGAAACCCCAATTTTAGCACTTAGGTTATGGAAGGATTTAGAAACTCAAGCCTGTGTACCCTTGCTCAATTTGCTTTTCTCAACAACTTAATTGCTCTGGTATCACGTACAGCAAATTCCCATGTGGGAGCCCAGGCATATGTGTGCAGCAGTAAGGCACATGCTAAGAACTGGCAACAAAGCTAGCTTTATGAAAGTGCCTTAGAAGTGGCGGGAGATCTCTATTTGCATGATATATCTTACCCTCCTGCTTTCTAATTGGTACTAATTGATGGAGAATGTAATTGACAGTCTTTCAGCCGCCCTAAGTTCATGAGGGTTTGCTTGTTACATTGTTCAGGCTACCCGTGGCCCGTCTCTTATTAGGCATGGTCAGTACTCAGAGCTTGCCTTTCCAGTGATGTGTATGCATTAGCAGCTCTCCTACAGGCACCAAAGGCTTGTCAATCACTCTGACCTCCATAGCCCTCTAACAAGCCCAGCAAACAAGGCATTGAGGTCTGCAGTGGGGTTTTTTTTACTTATTTTTCAGTTAGGCTTTCTGAAGTGAGTTCTTTAATTATTTGAGAGTGTATGCAAACACTGAAGGAGAATTAGGAGCATCAAGTGGGGCCTCTACTTTTATTAGGAGACTCTTGCTTTTCTAAATAGATGTCAAACATATTCTTTACTCTTTAGACAGTTAACCTTTCATCTCTCCAGCAGCAGAAATTCCACTTAGATATGCTAATTTGCTATTTGCAGCATTCTAAAGTAGAGGGAAAATGTCATTTGCAGTGCCCTCATTAAAAATTCCTTTATCCAGATTGTAGCTATTTTTTGCATTTTGGTTAGTTACTTTTTTTATGATACAAATTTTTTTTATTATATAAAACCACCGATCTAGACCCCTTCTCCCAAAAAAAGCCCCAAACAAAAACCACCCACAGAAAGCCCTTTAAGACAAATCTAGCCATAGATGAGTCTTTCCCAGGCTTAAATTCAGCATGAAGTGTCCCCTGGCTTCATTTACTAAGACGTCTGACGCAGAAGTCCCCCACCATCTCAAGTCTTCCTTCAACCCTTACTCCACTCTAAAACTTAAAAAGCCTTTTCCCACAGCTTTGTTACTGTTGTTAAATAAATGTCTTTT
Source organism: Mystacornis crossleyi (assembly GCA_013400655.1). Classification (NCBI taxonomy): domain Eukaryota; kingdom Metazoa; phylum Chordata; class Aves; order Passeriformes; family Timaliidae; genus Mystacornis; species Mystacornis crossleyi. The sequence continues at coordinate 14,964 of VYZQ01033007.1, read as the reverse complement.
ATGCAAGACAGGATGTTATAAGGGAAGTGGGAGGCACAACAGGACAAGGCTTGTGTGAAGAAATGTTGCCTCTGTTTCCAAAGCGACTTTCCCTCTTTTCACTCTTTGGTTGGTCTCTGGGGTACAGTAAGATGTTTGAGCCAGCTCTGGCTGCAGAAGAGGAGAGATCCTTGTCCACCTGGCTTGGTCTACTCAGACGTACTGCACTGTTTGAGCTAGTGCAGGTTTCTCTGTGTGATACTTTGTCACCAGTAGTAGTGGTGTCATGTTGTCACTGCAGTATGTTATCAGTGCTGGATTTCTTACAGCATGAGGAAATCTGTGCTGCCTTGGTTTCTCTTTAGTTGGTTTGAGAAAGGAAGGTGAAAGGAGAGTGAAAATGTACTCGCTGGTCAAAACTGGGCACATATCAAATTAGCAGCCTCGACCACACATCTTTTTGCATGTGTGTGCAAGTTTACACCTGCTACAGGAAGAAGGGAGATGTTTGAAGAACCTGCTGTGTGCTTTGAGGGTGCTGTAGTTACAAGTTGTGGTCAGGCTGACAGTGGGGAGGAGACTTGCACCAAGCTGGGGAGATGGACTTTTCAAAGCATGCTATTGTTTGTGGAGGAGATGTGCCTGTAGGATAACAGTAGCTCTTGCTGCTTCTTTGAGTTTATCAATTGAGACATACACGCAGCAGGATTTGTTAATTTTTTATTTTTTTTTTCCTGACATTTTCCATAAAAAGACTCATGTTCAGAGCAGCTGTGAGCTATTCCAAGTTGTTCAGTGCCCAGGATTTAATCTCGAGGAAGAAAATGATATCAGCTCCCCAAACCACTAGGTAATTTGAATAACTTTTGCTTTCAGTCTCCTCCCACAGCATAGTTATTTTATCCCTAGTACTTCCTTTAATTGTTTTTGGGGTTTTTTTTGTTTTATTGTAAGTAATGTACAAATTTTTCTACCAGCTTCTGTTGGAAAGCTCAGCCAGATTTGTGTTTTTAAAGCACTCTTTTGTGGGATTGCTTTCATTTTGTCAGAACAGTTTCTGTATGGCTTTTTTTTTCTTAAATACATACTTTTAATATTTATTTTTTAATTTTATGATTTTCCTGAGATAAATTTTTTCATTTAAAATAAGCAGTTAAGAAAGGCAGGAGCAGCCATATGAGGGGAAAAGTAACAGAAAGTCAAAATTTTAAGCTGGTGTACTTAAAAAAAAAGTTCTCAACATTAAAAGTAGTCAGTCACTTGGGATACATCAGGTTCAATAAACAGGTTTGAAGAAGTTTTAGGATATGTAATTGTTTATTTCATTTCTTAGAGCAAGGAGTTTGTTTTCCTGTCAAGGTAAGAGAATAATTTGTATTATTTCTCTAAGCACTGAAGGCACTCATCTTCTTGGGCAAATTAATTTAGATCTTCACATGTGAATGGTCATCCCTCAGTACTTTTGCTTGGTACACAGCTAAGTGAAAAATCAAAGCTTTGTAAATTAATTCAGTTTGTGGTAATGGTATGCTCTTCCCTCTGCTTACCCTGGGAATAGCAAGGATAAAAGAGGGAGGAGAAATAATTATGGGCAAAACAGTAATCTTTTCTTCTTCTTCCAGACGTTCTCATAGGCGAAGAAAAACACACAAATTACTCCTCTCCTATCACGTATACGGACATTTTGTTAAGATGGATCTTTGTGGATTCCTAGAGGGGACTCCAATTTGTGTTTAGTCTAAAGCACTCGGTGGCGGGGGGCTGGGGAGGGGCATGCCAGAAGCCCTGTGCAATCGTCCTCCTTTGTTTAGGTCTGGAATACTGGCTCTGTTAAGGTCTCGACAGGGGGATGTTTTCAAACAGTTTCAGAGAAAGCAGAAGGATTATTATTTTCTTTATTGAGATGGCAAAACACTCAGCTCTAACTAGGAAATTAGGAACAGAGCATCCAGTGAATGAGATTATGACAGAAAAAAACTTATTTTTTTCTTTTTTCTTGTTTTGTTGATTGGTTTGATCCATGCAACGTGAGATGTGTTATTTTCTTTCCTCCCTCCTTGGTCCTGGCAGTTGTTTTTTATGTTTGCTGCAGATATTCAGGAAACTAATTCCAAAGCATGCACCTGTGTGACACTGACCTAGGTGTACCTTGCCACATCCTGCTTTTATTCTGCTTCACAGATCAATTTGCAGTTTATTCTTCATCCCTCTCTCCTTTGTCCGCAAAACCATCCATCAGCCCCCTCCTGCCTCCCCACGCGTCGTCCTGGGAGGGGGAGGGAGAACTCGTCTCTGTGTCTCAAGGCTGCCTTGGCAGGGGAACGGAGGCCGAACTTCTGTCAGGTCAAGGTGCCCATCTATTAAGACAGTGTTCACATTTTCATTATGAGACCCTATTTGAGGGATTTATAAGTTGGCTGCACAGACTTGCTGCAAGCAGAACTTGTCATACGTAGTTTCATCTGGGGTGGTAGTTAACTGTTCTCTCTCACATGATCAGCCAAACCTCGTGCGTAGGCTCTGCTTCCTCCCCTCACACCCCACCAGGAGATGGAGACGGTGGCTTTGCTAGAGAGCATTTTTGGTTTTGCTGTGTTTTTGTTTTTAGGCATCCGGGGGGGCTCTCAGATGTGCTAATGCCTTCAGCTAAGATTGTGTTTTGGCAGGCTCTCGCAGGCTTTCTGAAGCCTGAAGTCAGGCTGCTGCTGCCAGCTTCTTCCTTCTGCTTTTATATTGCTTATAACCTGGCCCTAAATTACCTTTATTTAGATTGACGTCAGGATAATAAAGAACAAGAGGCCTGTGCTTGATGCTTGCAGCGCGGAGCTGTCGGTGTGCCGGAGCGGGGAGGCCGTAGCGCGGGGCCCTCACCGCCGGGGCGGACAGAGCCTCCGCGGGAGGAAACAGCCCCCTCAGCGCAGGGCCCCAAGCCGGACATCTGCCTCCACGCAGGGACAGAGGTGTCCTCCAGACCCCGCAGAGACGCTTCGCACGCTGCATTTTGATACGGAGCAGCCTGGGTTTTGTGCCACGCACAAGAACTGGGGGGGGCCAGCCTTGGGACAGAGGCAGGGCGGGAGAGGGGAGTAGAAGGACCTCTGTTCTGCTCCTGGTTGTTTGGGTTCTGTCACATGTGAGACCTCAGGGAATGCAAGTAAGGAGAGACTGATATTGCTAAGAAATGCTTCCCAGAACTAAGGAAACAAAAGGAGACTGATGTCTCATTAGGCAATTCCTTGTCTTCCTAAATGCCTGCTGTCTCACGGACTTAAGAAGGGACAAAGGGAAACCTCTGCACCCTTAGCATGGGAATGGCCTTTTGAACTTGCCAGAGGCTGCAGTGTGTTGCTGGCAGACCCACCTACCAGGAACTTAATACAGGGCTGGTGATAATTCTTTTACTTCAGATTAGAAGATTTTCTATTATCAGCTGCTCAGTGGAGCACCTCAGGTTAAGCAGTCTCCTTAACCAAGGCTATGAAGCCAAGCCATACTTCCCAGAGAAAAGGCCAGTTTGTTTAATTACTTTCTCAAATCGAAGGCTCTTCAATAAGTAATTTTGTGCAGTTTTTCTGGCTTCTGTATATTGGCATCCACTTTAGTCAAAAACTATTTTAAAGTTACATAGGCTTCCTAACCTTACAGATTTACAACGTTGAAAGAGGGAAAAGTATTCAATGCCAAATTTAGTAAATACCACAAAGCACACTTTCATTTCCTTTTTTGACTTGGGAACAGAAAAATGACACAAGTTAAGGAAAAATCCATCTAAGAGTCACTTATGAAGTAGCTTTATCATCTGGATTTTGTAATTGGGAGGATGGATGTTAGGTTTTGCATTTACAAATTGCACTTTCCCTAGGTGGATTTAGTACGTGATCTGCAATTTTTACACAATACATCTCAGGCTTCTCTGTGCAGTCTTGAGGTTATTACTTTATTACCTTTTTTTCCAAGTAAGTGGTAAGACTTACAGTTTGGTCTTTTTACTTTGCTCCATTAAATTTATATAATAGTGCTGGTGGTTATGACAGATATCAGCTTGCAGCGTCTTCTCCAAATGTAGGTATTCACCAGTTCTGTCCATATAAAATGAACTTTGCTCTAAAACCAGAACATTATTACTAATTAAAATATACATATGCTAGATGTAGAAAATCTTATACAGTAATGAATATAGTTAGAAATCTGAAACGTATACCTCTCAGGAAAGATGTGCTTCTTAGCTTTTTTTTTTCTATTATTCTAGAATATATCTCTTATGTTTTGAAAAGCAGTACTGTAGCATTTTTACAGTGTCTGTTTCCTGGTTCCTTTTCATTCACGTGGGCTGTCTTTGTCACTGGCTGTTAACATTGTGGTAACTCTTAATAAATGCTTTGAAATGCATGGAAAACTTTTTGCTTTTACACAGAGGATTGTGTTGCCCAAAGCTGCAACTGTATGTGACCATGTGTTGTTTGTAATGGACACGCAGGGTAACCCATCATAGCCACCAGTGAAGCTGGGGGTGAGGGACGGTAGTAATTGTTGCCCATCTGGGGACTTCTTCTGGAAGTACCTACTTTTCAGTAGCTCACTAGGAGGTATCCGATGTACCTTTGGTATTAATGAAGGACCGCAGGCTCCATGAGAGATTTGGCATGCAACTCACCTTTTCTCTCACAGTACTTAAGCGTTTCCCAAACTTTAAACTGATAAACTTTAACTATTAGTGAAATCGTAGCAGGTAGATCTCAACTGTTTTTAAGTATCTGCAGCTACTTTTTTTTCTGAAGAAGAATTTACAAGATAACAAGAAGTCTGGTACTAGGTACTTCCTCTGATTTGATTTTAAGAATATTTCTGACACTGGGAAATATTTAGGTCAAAGCCAATATTTATTATATAACTAAAATCAGGAAGAATGTGATCTTGGCAAAGATTAAAAAAAAACTTGTGTAGGTTGCTTAAAAAAAAAATCCATAGTTGTAGTGGTTTGCAGTGCAAGTATGTGTAGCAGCTACATGTAGTAGATTGTCATTACGCAGGAGTTTCTGGTCCATAGAGACACAAATTCTGACCTAAGGCTTTACATGCAGAAATGGTAACTGAGAAGGAGCTTTTCATGGCAATCACTCAGTGCTAGAAAGGGATTAACCAGGTGGGTGCGCAAATGGTTGTGTTCAAGGCTATGATGTACGACCCAGCCTAGTTCTTCCCTAAACCACAGCTCCATGGTGTGAAGGGGTTTGGCAGATCTTCTGGTTTTAGTCCTAGTGTCTTCCTTCTTGGCTGACTGCTGAGATCTCCCTGTAGTTAAGCATTTGTCATTCTCTATTGTGATGACAGGTTAGATACTATGAAATGGATGAAGGGGTTGATCAAGGTCAAAACCAACTCTGCTATGAGCCACCTGGTGTTTCGTTAACCAAATCACTACATGTGTCCGGGTCCATCTCATAGCCCCAAAAGCAGTTATTTGGTACAGTTAGGGGCAGTACTGAATCAGAAGTACAGGGACTCCTTTAGTTAAGCTGAAAGCCTTGTGTTGCTGAAGAACTACAGCCTCAGGTGGTTGTTTTCATTAATGTTATAAACATTATATGTTTATAATTATACATTTTACAAGGTAAAAAAAATGATACTTAGTTTTTTCAAAGATAACTTGAAGAAGTGAGCTTTATTATGCCTTCTCTGTTAAGTTGTGTTTTGCCATCTGAAGGTGGTGAGATAACATGAAATGAAGCATTGCATCATTTCATATGTGTAATTTTTAACCTCTGAGCAGTACTGGCATGCCATCTTCTGCAATGACACTCATAATTTTCATATGCCGTGTTTTTTGTTATCTAGACAAGAAAGTGATCAAACTGATGCCTAAGATTGTAGTCAGTTTTGCTATGAATGAATTTGACAAACAAATGTACATTAATTGTGTGCAGTCACCACATGAAATCTTTCACTGCGGTTAGATCTACTGTTCTACTAGTGCATCCCGCTAGCATGCTAGGTGTTATTTTATGTTTGTTTGCCAGTCTGTGGAATATAATTTATTTTTCTCCGGTGAAATTGTATAAATTTTTGTTTAAAAATACATTACTAGTTTTCTACATAGTAGCTGTAAATTAAAATACTAGGTCTTGATACAGAACTTGTATTTGAAATTAATCTTTTTTTTTTTCCTTTGCTTCTGCTTGGATTGCTATTAGTAGATTGTAAGAGGGCATGATTCCAAACTTAAATGTTGCGTTCAACAAAACAACGAATAACTTAGAGGTAATAGTGCTTTCAAGGCATATACGCATCCAATTTATGTTATAACATATTTTCTGTCTTGGTAGACTTGTTCAGTTTTAATAGTAGTTTCTATTTTCTTAATGGAGTAAAAAAGTCGACATATGAAATGCTCAGGAGCTGAAGGTGATGGAAGTGTAGATTTTGCATTAAAACATTTTCAGCAGAGTATATCCTGAGGGGAAAAGAAGACTGTAGGAGGTAAATGACTTAATTAGGATGCAGCTAAAAAATTCTCTCAAAATAAACATCTATTGTATAAGCTGAGGCACTAAGCAGCATGAATATAAATATGCAACTTCAGGGCAGAGCTGATTTTCACTGACAACTTTAGACATTGTTTTGGGATGTACTCACATTAACACTCTCTGTACCACCCAAGTTCCCAAATCATTTCAGATTCCACAAAAGCCTGTAATTCCATTGTTTGGGGTAAATTTAGCAAGCTGCTCCTGATTACACCTTAGCCTGGGACCATCTGTTGATGGCGAGCCTCTCAATGGAGTAGTTCCTGCAGGCAATAAATGGGAAAAGGAGTGGAGCACCAGTGCTGTTACTAAGCAGATGCATGCTATCAGTGAATGTCCTTCCCACCTTTCAAGCTGCCAGCTCTCGGTATTGATGGAGTATCATATGCCTGCAAGCCATTGGAGCCAAAGGCAAGGAGAAGTGCTCTCTTGGGGCCCATTCATCATGTCTTTCTGCTGGGGTCTGATAGAGACAGAGTTCTAAGGCACAGTTTTGTATATGAACAGAATAAAAGGCCTGATTCTTCTGTGCTGTTACCCAAATTGCACAAGACCGTGTGTGTGCTTTGCAGCAGTGGGCTGTCAAAAGATTGCCATCACAAATAAGAGGATACAGCTGCTATTTATAATAAAATAAGTAAACCCCAAAGTGTCAAGATTATATTATTTTAATTCCGTTTCTAATACTGAGGTTCCTGGTAGTTAACTTACTTCAGGTGCCAGAAGAAATACACCGTTTTAGGAGATCATGTTTAGGAAGTCTGTCCTGGACTTGCTGGAGAATTTGTAACACTGCTAAAGGTGCTATAGTTTGCTGTTGTGTTGCGTTTTTTGTTTTGTTTTAGAGTTTTTTTCAGTCCACTGTGAACCGCAGCCTTCTGTGAGCAGGGAATTTTGGTAAACAGGTTGTGTAAGATGGCATGAGTTGCTTCATCCTGTGTCTTGAAACAATTGGAGGAGAGAGGTGGACAGGCTGTGATGGACTAGATAATGGGTTGTCTGTTAAACTCTAGGAAGCCAGAACAAGATCAGTGAAGTGAAATGACTGGTTTACAGTTTGATTGTAAGTGGTGTACAGCTCACTTCAGACAACCAGCAGTGTGCTGCTCATTAGAGTTAGCAGCTTCATTTAAATCCCTTTCTGAGTCAGCAAGGGTGGAAGGAAAATTTACCAGTCTGGTGTTAGTCCTGCACAGGTAACAGAGTATGTATGCTGTGGCAGCTCCGCTTGATCTACAGTTTCTGTAGATAAACCATGTATTCTGCTCTCAGCTTTTGTGAACCAGGAAAGGCAGGAGAAAGAGACAAGGAAGGAATTGCATATCCCTCAAAACCTGTCTGTACTATGCCCACTGCATACATTTAAGATCCAAGTATCCTTGTTTCAACAAAGTGTAAATGATGAGAGTCACTAATTCTTATGCTGCTACCACAAGTTCCTGATATCATAAAATTAATGAACGTGTGTTCAATTTAGGTTTATGACAAGAATGTTATGACTGTATATTTAATATAAAATGGGTGACTACAGAGTAAAATTTGCTGATTTGTATTCAGTATCACCTGTCAGTAGTTCAGTATTGAGTATTTCCCTTCTTGAAGGTAATAAGAAGTGAAAGTACTTCATGTTTTTGAATAGGTTAAGACACTTCTGTTTCTAATGCTGAAATTTAAAAAATGCAAGATTTAATCATCAGTGATGACCGCCCTAGTCCAGTAAATGAACACAATTTCTGACACAACAGCACTATACAAGGTGTAATTCCATGGAGAAACTGCTCAAGTGTTCACAGAAGAAGTGAGTTAAGAGTTAAATGTGTTGGTTGGAGCTGGTGTTTTTTTAAATATCCTTTTGATTTTTCTTATGAAATAAAATCTTACATTTAGTTATGGTAGCCAGTAAATTAAAAAAAAAGTTAACTTCACAAATTTTTAGGAATTATTTGTTTAACAATATCCTTTGCTATCATAAGGTGGATTACTTTGTGGCTAGAGTGCAGCATTGAAGTGAGAGCTGGCCCGTGTGCGGGTGAGGCACAAGACATGGGGTGAGGAAAACCGAGCATATCATCCAGAGTCATAGTTACTGATCATAGTTACATTTTTTATGGATCAAACTGGGATTTGAAAAAAAATGACTACACTAGATCTGTAAGCCAGTTTGCTAGATTATGTGCCTTTACTATCAGGTTGTACTTCAAGCAAATAGAGAAATAATCAACATCTCTGTAACAGTTCATCTTATTCATTTTGGGTACAGGACTTTGGCTGTACTCACTTGACTCCAAAACAAGGCATTTGTGCATGTGACTCTTCAGTTTATATGTCCCCACTAATCGCACTCTGCTTTCATTGATGTCAACATAGAAATAATGTGATTTTTGAATAGAGCTGGTTGAGTTCTTTATAGATTTAACTGTGGTATTTGAGGTCAATTCCAGCTAATGATCCTTATGAAATGGTACTCACTAGCTTCCTAGGAGGTCTCTATAGGCAATAGCCTAAATCATGAAGCCATCAGAATAAATCTGTGTGCCTCGCCATGCTTGAAATATCTCTTAGCTGAATCAAAAGGAATTGTTTTTTTCCAGGTCATGGCAGCTGGCTATTTTGGAGAGATGTTCAGTAGTACTTTGTTCGTCTGGTCTCGTTTCGTGATAGAGAACTACAGTTCAGTCTTCATTTCTGATACAGTAGTGTCAAAGGCGCGGTGTGCAGCATGGCACTTACTTTGACATATTTAAAGATCATGGATGTAGCACAGGACTGCCTCTCCAATTCCTGACTATTAATACGGTGTAAAACAGTAAACAAACAATGCACGTGTCATTGACTTTAAACAGGGGTAAAGGTCTAGCATATTTGAGTTCAGCTTTTATGCCTCACAGTATGATATGGAAGCGAAATGAAAGATACTTCAGAAATGTAAGGAGACAACAACAGCACAAACCCATTGTTTTTGTGCGTTTTTTCAGATGGTCTATTGAATGAAATGGCAAACATAAGGGCATTTGGTCAGGTTGGAAAATACAGATTAATGGCATCCTGGTTTCTTTACCATAATGGAAACACACGGTAGAAGTGTCAATATGCATTCTGTACCAAGTTATGAATCATAATGTTTCTTTCTTCCCACTATTCCCCTATGTAGCCTTTTTTTCAAAGTAGCAACAAAAACAAAGCTCAAAAATCACTTGTTTATGATAAGCTGTTAGAATCAGGAGGAGATAATGTCAACATCTGCTGATGGGACCTTGCAGCCTGGGTCAGGTTTCGGAAGTATGCCATCTAAATTAAGAAAAGAAGAAAGGCTCTAGTCAATAGACTGTCACAGAGCCAGCTCACAGCTGCATTGGAGCTATTGATCAGGATGATTTCACCAGGCAAATTATCTCTACCAGAATGGCTGTGAAACACCACGGAACTGAGTCACTGACCTGTTTTTGTTTATTTAGCTTTCTCCAGATAGTTTTTGTGGTTTACTTTCTTTGTGATCTGTGTGTCATTCTGTGCTTGAAGATTGGTCCATCTGTGTTGGTAATACTTGCACCTTAGGGCATTCATATATTTTCTCCTGTGTTGAAATAAAGCATTACAAAAAATGGCTTACACTGACAGGGAAAGAGTGAGTGTGGAAGAAATAAATTCCCCATTATGGGAGCTTTAATTAAAAATAGAGAAACGCTTATTTTTCGTGGTGTAGTCATTAGTCGATACCTCTATATTTAGCATACATCTGAGCTAAAACTTTTGCCAGACTTTTACTGGAAGTGTAAGGGTTTATGGGCTTTTTTGTCATTGTCTATACCTGTTAGTTTCAAAAGATGATGATCACAGCTTCAGGGTGAAAATATGTCAGAAATTTTACCCGAAAAAAGACATAAAGTTTGGGTGATATGAACATGTGAAGAAAATGCCTCAGAAAAGAAAAGTACAAACAAGTACTGATAGAAAATAAGCAAAGAAGATTATGTTTTCTTGCTATATATAAACTTCTGGTTTCATATATACCACATCTTTTTTTATATGAATTAACTTTGATACTGTTGAGTGCTCCCTAATAACGTCCTGCTTGACCCTCTAAGTGAATAGTAGATGGCGAGTGAGAAACTAAGTTCTTCAGCACTAACAGCATGTGATTTTTGTCATGGGATTTAAAGAATTACTGTATACTATGTTGGGTCAGCAGGAATTCTGAAGTATAAGCTGTATAGTTATTTATTTAAAGTAGATCCAGGCATTAGACTGCTATTTAAGAGCCTGCAGGCTGAAGATGTAACATGGAGAAAATGTTACAAAACTAGAGTGGCTGTTATGTTTCTTGTGGAGCAACTGGCCAGCCTGAACATTAGGTCTGTTATGTATGACTTTTAGATTGGTAACATAATTCATATATGCCAGCAGAAAAAAAGTAAAGTTTTTTCTCCTCCAAACAGAGCACCCAGAAGAATAGAGGGAGAAAGAATATACCATTAGAACAGTGCCATATTTCTATTGTTATTTTCAGTGTTTCTAGGTCTGTTCTGTGACACTGAAACTGGAAATGATACTTAGTCCCCTTGCTGTCATTTTCGCATATATTTGGAAGTGTCTTCTATTGGCTGCTTTACCTTGTAATGCTTGATTATGGCAGTCTGTATGAGTAGTCCTGGACTTCAGAAAAGACACAGTCTAACCCCCCTTGAGGCTTCTCACTGGGGACACTTAGAGGAGGACATGAATNNNGGGGACACTTAGAGTAGGACATGAATAATCTTGCAATTTAAAGCCTTTTTGAATGGAGAATGCTCTCAGATTGCGATAACTGTGTCCTGTGAGTAGCTGTTTTGGAACAGCTCTTGCATTTCAAATTCATAACCTGTCATATTTGGGAATAATTTTTCCATGTAGACAGGACTCAAGGAAGATAGAAGCAGCTGCGCAGTTTACCCACATGATTAGGAAGATATTTTTTTGATTGCAGATTTCTTCATGCAGGATAGGCACTTTACAAGTATCGATCCAGGTGCAGACTAGAGAACTCCTTATAAGCTCCAAATGTAATCATCTGAAACATAGCATTTTATGAACCAGGGAGTTCTTCTCTCCCCACTGATACCTCC
>VYZQ01033006.1:3164-21730 GCA_013400655.1 Mystacornis crossleyi | reverse complement strand
TTTAAATCTTACCCAGTTTAAATCCCTGCATAAATTCACATACAAAGTAATAGTGAATATAAACACCCAAGTCCTAAGTTCAGTTTTTGCTTTAGCAAAGCTGGAGCATGCATAGAGTGAAATCTTGATTTCAGGATTTTGTTCTTGCCATTCTAAAGAAGATTATTGTCATCCTAAAGATGCCTGTAGTTTTTCCTGACCAGGGAATAGCCACAGTGAGGGCCACCTAGTTTTCCAAGTGTTAGGACCCTGAGAGCAAGCCCATGAAGCCACCTTGAGCCAGTGAAGCCCAGAGGAGTGGAGTTGCTTGCCTACCAGCCTAATCAAGGCTCTTGGAAAAGTGTTACAGTGTATTTATCAGGAAGAATAGACTTTGTACTCAGAGTGCAACTGGAACAATTTCTGTGACAAGCAGATGTGTTAAAGATGTATTTCCTAGTACAAAATGCACCCTATGGCCGTATGCAGTCTGCTTACAGAAGAAATTTTGCTCTGAATCAAGCCTTGCCTTGCCCATGAGCACTTGAGATCCTAAATGCAGTTCTGCCTTGGTGAGAAAGTGTTAAGAGGAACAGTTCATGAAAACAATATTCTGCTTTCCTCCTTCTGTTGGGAAATCCTGTTTGACTCCTCTGAAGACAGTGGGAGCTTTTCCAGACTTTATGAGGCCTGTGTCCAAGCTGGATATCTTTGTGGCTGCTGAGCTGGTGTAATGATAAACAAGGAATTGTTGAAATTTGGCTTTTAGCTATGTGTGAAAAGTACATTAGTGCTCTGCTGCATAATTAATTACAAGTGGAAAGACTCTACTCACCACAGACTGAGTATTTGCTGGGTGGAAATCAGGTTGATTTTAATAATGGAGAGAAGAAAAGGAATGTTGCCCACATGATGCAACAGATCTGTGCAAAGCCAGTAAAAAGATGCAGTAACTCTTCCAGCTCATAGATGGTCGTCATGAGTTCCTCTCTCTCAGAAGTTGTGTCTCTGAGTGGTTTCTGCAGCTTTCAGGGTCACTTTCCATCCCAGGGTGCAGATGAAGCCGCTAGAAATCTTTCAAATACTAGCAAATACAGTGAAACTACCACTGTGTAAATTTCTACCTCCGTGACACTCAGTGACAAAACCTGGCCCTGTGATTCTGTAGAGAGACTGTTCCCAGCTGGGGAATTGGCAGCAAGTCTGGGGGAAGAGGTGAGAAATTAAAGGGAAGGAAGAGAAAAGAAATGGCAGTCCTTGGGAAAGGACTATGAGAAGCTGGGCCTGGTGAAGCCCAGAACATTGCTTCAGGTGAGACTGTTACTCTAAATAGGTGTGGGAAACCACAGCTGCAAGGAGAGGTAGTGGGTTTTCTTCATATTGCAGTAGTGTATTAGTACTCTGTTCATGTACTGGAACCTCACTGTACTTACTTTGTTTTGCAAACGCAAAACAGCCATAAAGATGTGGCAAAGACCTCGTAATCTAAATGAAGGAATACATCATTGATACGCATGGCTGTAAAGCCAGGTACAAGGTAGCATATTGAACAGAAAAGCTGACTTCTTGTATAAAATAAATACATCAGGATTCCTCGTTGTTAACAAAAATGCTTAGTAACACAATCTGGGTGGTCTCTGAGGTGTACAATTTTGATTTATAGGCTGTTTTTCTCATGTTCTTTTATAAACAATTCCTTTCAGTAGAAGAGAGTGCTCTGAAAGGACGAAACAAGCAAAACTATGTCTCAGAGTTTATTGATTAGAAAGTATGTTAGCAAAAGAAACCCAAATCCCTGAAGTACTGATCTTGTACTCAGTAACTGTTTTGTCCCCCAAATGAATTAAATTTAAAATTTAGTCCCTTTTTCCTAGGCAAATCAAATAGGTATGATACTTATATTATCTCTGTAATAGATGAATACTTCACAATATATAGTCTCACACAGGAGCTTGTAGAGGGCTGTCAGGCATAGAAAACTGGTCTTGTGAGATGGCTTTCTGTTAGGGGTGGCAGGCTGTCTTTATATAAACACCAAAATGTACATTTCAGTGTGGTCAACCATTTAGTAGTTAACAAAATGTGCTTGATGACACAGAGTATGACAGATGACCACCCATAATTGCTGTACACATAGGTATCTAGGGTAATCAAATATTTAAATTATCAATAATAGCTGTTCTGAACAGGAAGAAATTAAAGGTCATTCACATGAGTTTCAGTCCCAATGGAAGTAATGTCCTCATTTAATATCACTGACTTGGCAAGATGTTAGTGGCAATTTTGTCAGCTAAGGATACAGAACAAAGAATTTTTAATCACCACTGCGGTGATCAGTTCCACATTTGTTAGTCTGACCAACAAGAGGAGGTGGATGCACCGGCAAGAGTCATCATTGTACAGTCACTAGGACTGACTGCTGTGTTGTACAGTGTGAAAAACCAGAATTAGAGGAAGGAGAAGAAAGTGAAATCTGGAGAGCAAGGTAGGACAGTCAGGGAGTACTGCACTAGAAAGTGGAGTGCCTGTGCTCTTTGAACAAATAACCAAAACAGAGGTGAAAGACATGAATATATGTGCATACTCATCTTATTTCCATGATGAAAATTTCAGCTCAGCCCATGTCTGCAACAGACATTTTCCTTTTAAAATATTTTTCTCCTGAGATTACCAGTATTGACAAGGCTTGTTTGCATTATGTGTTGCCAGAAAAGTGTGAAGAAAAAGTATGAATCATGAACAGGAGAGGTAAAAAGCAGGGCCCTGTGATCTCACAGCTGAGTTGTAGGTGCTCAGTTACCCAATTTTCTGCTCTGTTCAGAAGGAAACAAAAACGAAAGAACAGACTCGGCATTGATGCAGCCCCTGTCTGGAGGGAGAGTTAGTGCGGCTGGTGCTGGAGTTCCTGTGAATGGTCACTGCTGTTCTGCCAGCTCTGAAAGGAGGGGATGAAATAAAACACTTTTTCTCTGGTAGACCAGGTTCAGCTCCCAGGCCTGAACTAGCATGCATCAAACGTGTGGCGTACAGGATTTTGGGAATTATTCCTCCTTTCAGGAAGATATGCAGTGCTTTGTCTTCAGATCCAAAGAACAGACCCTTGCCTGTGGAGGTCACCCCCTGGGGAGATGACTTGGGAGTTGGAGCATGGGTCAGGTTACACGGGGCTGCCAGGCTACCTGATGCTATCCTGCCTAAACCTGTTTCTCATTGGTCATTTCAAATGTAACCCCACCCTGGTAATGCTGTACTTAGGGGGGTGCTCAGATGATTCAAGAGAGCTCTGGGAACAGTCTGTGCTAGGCCCAGCCACGAGGCTGTGAGAAAATAAAGAACATCTCTGAATATCTACAAAGAATATTGTCCTCTGATTCTCAGACAATCAGGACAGAGAGCTGTCTGCCAGGGAAGATTTCAGGCTTCCCCACTGCAACACTTGCCCATGCAGTTTATTCCACCTGCAAATTCATTGTGCAGATATGTTCCCCCACTGCTTGGGGTTTCCTTTTCTTCATGAATTTTCACTACAGCTCAGAAGAACATCAGGCTAAAGCAAAGATAGCTGATTTTGGAGGTTTTTTTAAGAAAAGTGAAGGTTTATGTTAGCTCATGGTCACTTAGTAATCTTTCATTATAATGTGTAGATACATGTCTTTATGAATACAAACATTGTGTAGGAACTATTTAGAAAAAACAAACATTCATTAGAAAGTCCGTTTAGAATATGAGTGTGGCTGAGTACTGGAACTCATTGCCCAGATAAATACTTTTTTTTTTTTTCTGTCTTCAAACATTTTCAGACTTAAACAGGACAAGACTGTGAACAACATGGTGTAGCTCTGAAGAATCTTGCTGAGCAGAAAATTTATAGTTCCCTCCACAGATGAGTTTTTCTGTTGCTCTTTATTCCATGATAATGCACCATGTTACAAAAAGAGGTGTTAACATGGGGTTCGACATCTAGAGCAGTCTTTGCACTGTGTTCAGCCATCCTGAGGAGCTGGAAGGCTCAATATTGCAGCTGTGCATCCTCTGTAACATGCACATCTTAGAAAACATACTTGCTAAACGTATGTTAACTGCTGTCATGTGTCACCTCAGAATCTCTGACAAAATCTAAAGACAAGTGTCTCACTTAGTATGAGTCCATCTGTCCAAACCAAGGGAAAGGCAGAGCAGTGAAAACAGAAGTACGTTTAATATTACTGAAAATGTTAAGTCTGTGTGTAAAACATAATAGCCTTCCTGTCAAATGTTTCTAAAACTTTTGTGGGTAGAAACAAACTCTGTATGCCCTGGCATGTTAGGAGAAACATGAAACTTGTTAAGGAGCATCTCAGTAATTCAGCAGGGCTGGTCTGGGAGTTTCAGTTGCCCATCTTTGCCTTCTGCTGGATGTAGTAGTGCAAGTTGTCATATAGCCATGAACTTTCTCAAAACCAGGAATAAACATTTTAATTATGTCAGCAATGCCTAGGTGCAAGGTAGTTAGCATGTAATTCCTTTGCTTTTTTTGCACAATAGCTCTCCAGGGTAATACTTTCTCGGTTAATAAGGGTAAAATAGATGGAAAGTTTTTGGTGGTTTTTTTCCTCCTGTGACATTTCAGAGTTCATCGTAGATTTGATTCATGAGTTTTCTCTGTCAGAAGTGCTTTACAGTCCTCCAGTCACCGGATCTGGGGGACATGCTGGTGTTTGTCATAAATGCTTACTGGCCCAGCTTCCTTTCCTTAGAAACCCAGAACAGGGGAGTAGCATGAAATAAGAGAATGGGGTGTGTATTTGGGCCACAGCACAAATATAGATCAGGAAGATCAAACAAATGTCTCATGTCTTAGCTTAATGCAGCTGATAACAGAGGTCATGAATAATTTTGGTAAGGTGTGCCATGGTTTACATTAGTGCTTTTCTAGGCCCCAAAGTTCTTTCCCTTTGCCAGAAGTTTGTTCCATGTATAGTTGTGCTCCCACTTCCACCCGAGGCAGAGCAATGTTGTGACACACTCAGGTTTTGCAAGGCAGCTCACCAGTTCAAGTACCTTTATCTGGTCTCAACAGTAAACACTGCAGATAAAGTCAAGGTCAAAGATGTGCAGGGTGTTTTGTTTGCTGACTGCCCAGGTCAGGGATATAACAGCAAAGGAATGGCCATATGGAGCTGGAGCAGAGGATCCTCTTTACCAGGGCACTGCCTCTGGCAGCAGCCAGCAGTGAACACTTAGGACAGAACATAACAGGAGAAACTTCTTGTGCTCCTACCCCTATCTGCCCATCTGCTCCTAGTACAATTTCACTCAAGCTCCAGCTCAAGCACTTTCTGAACCAATTGTATTCAAATCATCTTTTATCTCTCTCTTGTTTATCCATGTAATTTTCCCATTTAATATGTGTTGTTTGTGTATGCTGCCAAATTCTTCCTTTCTTTCTTGACAAAAAGTATCATTTCCAGTATAACATCACCTTAAGGTACAGTGATTGAAGTAACTACTGCTAATAAAAGAGTAGCACATATTTTGCTTTTATGATCACCTTAAGTACTGCTTGATGCGTTTTAATGTCTAACATTCCTAAGGCAGCTGTTTGCTTTTCATGAAACATTAATTAGAATCTAAGAATCAAAGAGGAGAAAAATACATATATATATCTGTTTATGAATAGGAGCCAGTAGCAACTTTGTATTTTAAAAAAAGTAAATATTTGAGTGAAAATTTTTATCAGGAGATGACACTGATATTAAAGCATTTTATAGCAAAAAACCTACTATGTTTTTATATAGTCTGATTTTGGCATCTGACTACTAGGAGGAGTTTTATAAACTGTAATGAGAAATAATCCATGTCATATTTCTTCATGGTGTAATGTGTAGTGTTTATAAGGATACTTTTGCCACTGTCCTGAGTGGGATGATAACATTACCTGACCGACTAGAAAATGAAATTGTGTTGTGTAAAAAGCTGCTACTAAGGAAAACACAAGGAAAGTAATTGAGAGCTGAAATCTGGGAAATGTATTCAAAGCTTCTTTTCAACAAGGCACAGAGTACTCACATCTGTTAGTGTGTGAAACTTAAGGCCTTAACTAATAGGAGATAGTTAGTCTTAAGCAACATTAGCTCCATGAATGAGCGGTGGGCTGCTGTGGATGTGTTCGCTCAATTCAGAAAAGTTGAGAGGAGCCAAGCAAAGGTGTTGGGACTGTGGTCATCCCCGCTTCTGAGGGTCCTTGGTGGGGAGCTGCTGTGAGAGCCACAGGAGAACTGACAGCTGCCATGGGGGTGTGTGAGCATGCTGCTCAGTGTGCTCGGGGGCTGCCATCCCACACTGGATCCAGAGGCTAGGATTTAAAAAAATTATGTCTGTAGTTAGTCACTTAACAGCTCTAGTTTCTATAAATATTAAGCAGCCAAAACCCATGATGCTTCTTTCTGCAGCCCTTGGTTCCCTTTGAACACTGAGCAAATGCTAGAGATCCAAGGATTTTCTTCAGCTGCTCATTACCATCTGAATGTGGGCATGTTGTACTCTAGTTTTCTGCTTTTATTTAATTTGCCTGCACTTTTAATTAGTATGACTTGCAGGCTGACCCAGAAGCTTTGCATGTCTCATAAAGTAAAGATCCACATTGCTATATTTATACATTATTTATATATTTGAGTATTGTATAGTTACATATTTTTCCCTTTAACAATATAAAACGTGTAAATATCTGAATGTCCAAAATCGTTCTGAGGGTGGAATGAGTGGTTCTATCATGTATTGCCAAACCACATTGTCAGCTCATAAGTATTTGACATGGTCATATCTCCCAGTTTATGTTTCCAGCCTAACTATTTATGTGGTTATTTTTCTGTGTATTTTGTACTCAAATATTGCAAGAAGTAACTTCTCTGTGGAGCAAAAGGTGGATTTTCCAGTTGCTCCTGGTGTTGATTGCTAATGTCCATGTTCTCAATTCTTCACACATATTCTAGATTTACGTGGAAACTGTGGTAATAACAACTGGTTGCCACTAAAAGGGGTCATGGCAATCCCCTAACCAATGGCCACAGGTTCCCATCTTCTGCCATATGTCAGTGCAGGTGCTTGGCAGACTCTTCCACTTAGGAAGTCAAACTATCAAAAGCTTCTCAGATTTTTTTGACAGAATTGTCATTTTGTTATTGTGGGTCCTGCACTGGCTTGCTGCAGAATCAGGCAAGTGCCGGTGCCAACAGAACAGAAAGCAGCTGGAGTGGGACTGTCCTGGTGATCATCTCAGCCAAATCCGGTATTCCACCGCCCAGGGGCTGAGGAGCACAAGAGGACCCCAACTCGTGTTACGCGGTCTGGCCTGCTGAGCCCCTCATCCAGGCTGACCAGATGCTGCACAGGCCTGAGCCACATCTGGTTTTTCTTCCCATGGTAGCCAGAGTGGAGGGGACATGGCTGATACATCCTGGGTCTCATCGCAAAGGGCAGAAGAGATCATCAGTTTTTAGCAGCCACAGACTGTTAGGGTGCAGCCACAAGTCTCTCAGTTAACTGCAGGGCCAGCTAGGGAGGAGGGTAATGCAGCCTGACTGCTGTAAAGGAGAGATTTAGGTAAGGTGACAGGGACATTGGGCACAAACTCGTGTGACCTGTCAGCCCTGGCTCCGTGTGTTTTCCGTGAGGTCTTTGGAGGCAGGCGGCATGTGTAGCCAAAGAGTCTGAGCTCATAGTGGAGGGGCCAAGGAAGAGTAAAAGTTGTAATCACGAGGATGAAGATCCAACACTGGGACACTGTTTGGGATTGTAGAGCAAAGAACGAAGCCTGGGTCACTGCATGTCCCTGGCGCCTTGCTGGCCATGTCAGCCAGCCAGCCCTTGGCCGGCTCACTGGGATGCCTGCAGCACGCAGGAGCTCGTGCTTGGGTGGCCAAAGGTAGCCCTGTGTGTTTGCCGCAGGGTGAGCACGCTTGAGCACGCTGTTAGTGGGGAGCAGCCAGCGTGCAGGGACTTGTGTGTCACGGGACTGAACACAGTTCAAGGCTTTAACAAACAAACAGTGTTCCCCGGGCAGCTCTGCTCTGCGTATTGCTCAGTATAGAAACACCCAGTACTTGCGGTTTTTAACAGTGTTACTGCCTATGCCAAGGGCTGTTAACAGTCTGTGTACAACAGAGGCAAAACACCTAGGAGGTCATGGGCAGCATTCGTAGAGAGAAGAAACAATCCTGCAACCAGGTTGGTTATAATCCACATCTCATGCAGTGCAGATCACGTTCAGCAGAACTTGATGGCCATCTAGTGGTGAAGCCCCAGTCGGTGTTACATTTTGCAGACTTCTCTGTATCAGAGACAAGCACTTGGCCAGGTGTGAGTTGCAAAGATGCACGTTTTCGCTTCTAGCTGGAAGTAACATGGGTGAATTTTCATAAATCACCCTAAATGCTCGCATTGGTTTTACTCATTTCACCCTAGCAGTGTACTGGCTACAGGTGTTGCAGCTGCTCATGGAGGCAGCCAGCAGTCTCCCAGGATTCCAGTTAGGTGTAACAATTTCTACACTAACACAGAAATTACACTGGTTTGCAAATAAATAAACATCAAGTTGACAGGTCAGAATAGTTTTCTTCTTTGTTAATTTATCTTTCAAACTTCATGTTTCAGCAGTAATTTAATACATCCTGCTGAGCTGTTATGCATGGTATCAGTCCTGCTTCAAAAGCCAACCTTGAGCCTTAAAGGCTGCCTGAGATCGTGGCCATTAACAGGAGAATTGGCAGCTCCTCCTCAGGGCACCCTGGTAGCTCTTGGCTGATGACAGGTTTCCAAGTCTTGTACCTGTACAGTCTCTGGGGGACACCTAAATTTGAGGGAGGCTGCTACAATATGGTTTGTTTGGGTTTTGACTGGGGGAGGAGGGACATTGTGGTCTCTTCTTGTGATGTTTTTTTCTTTATTTATTTTATAGAATTTTAAAATGCATTTTAAACAAAAAGGAAAAGTAAGTCAGTTGAAAAATTAATTCCCTAACACGTCCATTTCAAAGTCTTTGTCCACCATGGTGCCATCAAACAGTAGTTTGGGGAACCTTGTACTGACCCTGGCAGAGACACCTGGCAGAGCTCCTGTGGCCTTTAAAATGCATAAAATGTGGTTTTGAGGACTTTCCTTCTGTCTGTCTGGTCAGTGAGGGTATTTTGTAGAAATTGGTTGAGAAAGAAGAAGGTGTCCGTTTACTGCTTGCATGGCAAAGGGAAGGAACATCAGGAAATCATCTGGAAGTTATTGTGAGAGGGACTAATCTGAGGAAGCTCAAAGAAGCACTTGGTCCTTCTTTTTAGGGTCTTTGGTGATATCCCCATGTAAAGTCACCCAGCTTTTGCAAGGCTAAAATAAAGCTGGTGGTGTCAGATAGATCCTGGCTCCTTTTCCACCAGTGAACATGTCTGCACTGGGGGTCCCCCTGAGCCACAGGAGTTGAAGTGGCAGAGGAGAACCACCTTGGGCATATGCTCTCACTTGCCATGTGAGTCTCCTCTGCTGGTTAGTTTGTAATGTACCCAGCACGGCTGCAAAGGCGAGGCATGAGGTGACATTTGCTGGTTCCAGCTGAGAGTAGCTTTTCTCCTTGCTGTGCTGAGCAAGCGATGACTGTGAAGCTCTCAGGGGATGGTGACAATATACGTCACCTTCTGTGGCTTACTCAGTTGTTTTCCCTCCTGTGGGATAAGTAGGGTTCTACACGTTTTAGAAAGAGGGAGCAATCCAGTTCAGAAGCACCGTCAATGATTGTGTGCCACCTTCATGGCACTGCTCTGTGCCACCCTCTGCTGTATAAATATCCGGGAAAGCACAGAGCAGTTCCCAGCAGTGAGATCACTTTCTTGTATGTGACAAATAGCTTTTATGAGGTGCTGACTCTTCTCAAGGTTGATTTTGTCTCGGGGCTGGAAATTGCAGCAGCATTTTAAGCTTGATCCTCTCCCATTTAAGTGAGCTGTACTATCCAGGATCTGAACACTCTTACAAAATACGGTTTTAAGACAACTCATAAATTACATGCAGCAAAAATGATGCACAAATACTTGTTTTTAAAGATTAGGATTTTCTGGTCTTGAGCGCTGTATTTTGTATGTTCAATATTGAGCTTTAACATTTGATTTACATGCTTGCT
Organism: Mystacornis crossleyi; assembly: GCA_013400655.1. NCBI lineage: Eukaryota > Metazoa > Chordata > Aves > Passeriformes > Timaliidae > Mystacornis > Mystacornis crossleyi. Next base: position 11,610 of record VYZQ01033006.1, on the reverse strand, counting down.
TTTATTTCACCTGATAGGATGTTTTAAAAAACCCAACTGGAGTAGTGAAACCATTCTCAGTGGATAATCTAACCCAAGACTTTTATTTGCTCTGAGATGCAGATGCTTAAATGCAATTCCTAAGCCATTTCTGTGAGGCTAGACATATCTGTATTCCAGTCATACAGTTAAAGTGCTAATGTTTCTTACTCTCTTGGGGACAACTTTTTGCTAGCTAATGTTGTTACTATGGCTCTCTGTCCACTTCCTTCTCCATTTCTGGAAATCGCAGCACATCTGTTTACATGCATCATATTATAGACAAAAATAATTATTCTGGAGAATCTCTTGCCTGAAGGTGAAATACGAATATATGTTAAAAGAGTACTGCTCAGAAGGAAAGTACTTTCTTTTTTCCCCTTACTGCTTTAAATTAGGATTGTACTTTGAAAATATCTAAACAAAAATAAAAATGCGTAATTCTGACTACCACTAATTGAAGGCTCAGAGATTTGTGTGCACAGAATTAGAACATCAGTGAAATCACATGCTAATGGTGTGAGATGCTTTATGCAAACTTTTAACCCCATATAAATGGTCCTCAGCAAGGTCTGGAAGGCTCTAGGAGTTCCATGTGTGCCGTAACAGCTACAGCTGTACAGGAGCTCCTCTAGCAGGAGGTTGCAGGTTGGTGTTAATGGAGGCTCTTCCCAGCAGATACATCAACATCAGTGCTCCTTTCAAATACCTGTCTTAGTAGTGTGGCTTCCCCAAAGGTTCATGCTGTTTGTTCAGATTGATCTTAATAGTCTAAAAGAGCAGGCTAATGAATCTGTAGCCCATTTACTTGGAATGTCAATAAACCTGGGAAGCCCCAGAAACCTGATGAAGGGCAGAGTGGTTCCAGTACTTAGCTAAACAGGCTGGTGTAGCTGTGGGTGAACATGGTTGCTGTGCAATATAATCGTAGTCAGGTTGATAGGACGATCAGTTAATAATGATTTATGGTTGGGTAGTATAATTAATGGCAGTCAATGAGGATTTGGATCTTGGCCTTCCAACTTGATAATAATTTATCTAACCAAGCCAAATGCATTGCTAGAGCAAAGCTTTCTTCAAGTACTAGGTTCAGCACACACTGTACTTAGAAACTCATGGAACATGACTTCAATGTTGTATTTTTAATTGCTTAAAATTAGGATAACTGATAGGCTGTCCGACATTGCTGTAAATGGAGTATCTTTGATAAGCATTTGGTTTTTTCCGTGGGGATTGTTCTCTGGCCTTGTTGTAATAAACTTTGTTTATCAGTGGTCTGAAAGGAAATAAAATTCATTGGCTTGCAAATGACAGATTGAGAAGTGTTAAATGAGAAAAGGGAAAAATTCCTGCTGCAGGGTGATCTGGATCTGTTAGCAGTCTGTATTCAAGCAAACAACAGGTGTTTGGCCTAATGAGAGGATCCATAGTTCAGATCTGGGTACTGGGAACACTTTTTCATAAAAGGCTTCAGGCTTTTTATCTATTTAAACTTGTCAAAGGAAAGTTACAGAGGCTATATATAAACTTGTTTAGAAAACAGTTCAGTGAGCTTGTACCTGGACACACGTCAAATAGAAGCAGAGCTCACATAAAGTCAGGCTGCTTCATTACTGGAGCAGTATTTCAAGGATCATGGTGGGTTTTTTGAGCAATAAGAACTTCTAAATCAAGACTTCAGTTATTTCATATGGCAAAATATGCTCTAGTTCAAGCACTAATCGTGTCAAAATGTAGAAAGGGAAATAGTTCATTGTTTATGTCACTTCTGGCACAGTCACTTCTGTTGCAGCTGATTTTTTGAGGTCTGGGATATACACCACTCTCCTGCTTCATTTTTTTTCCTTCTGTTCTGTTTTTCAGTTCAATTTCACCGTTCAGTATTGAGAGCACAAGGCGTCAGAGGAGGTCCGAGTCTCCAGACTCCAGGAAGCGGCGCATCCATCGGTGTGACTTTGAGGGATGCAACAAAGTATACACAAAAAGTTCCCACCTGAAGGCTCACCGGAGAACGCACACAGGTAAGATTTGCTGGCACTGTGGTTAAGGCAAGCAGGTTCCTTTCTGCCCAGTTTAGGGCATAATGAGCTAGCTTGTCATCCTACACTAAAAGTCAAAGGCCTGTACCTGAATAACAGAGATGTCTGTGAGTGCATTGGCATTCTGGTGCAGATCAGGAGTGTGCTTTGGAATGGAACTTCCCTGTCATCCCCTCCTGGCAGCACAAGACCGGTGTCAGCACAAACCAGACTCTTCTCAGATGAAACTAACCAGAAAAGTGGGCTCTAGGGACATACTTGCTGTGCTTCAACAAACCAAGGGTGATCATTGCTTGGGACCAACCAGAGCTAGTCCAGAGAAAACCCTCAAGAAGAGCATGCAGTGTGGTCATGAATCTTCAACAGCATTTTTTCCATTTTACAGACCTGTTTCTTTTGAAACTACTTGGTTTTACACATGTAGCCTTTGGATGCCAGGAGCTCCTGAAATCCTTCAGTCAATTTAAGTGTAAACTCGAGTCCTCAGTATGTCTTTCTGGAGGCTTTCAGAGGCACCTACCCCATATTGGAGAGGGAAGTCATCACTCTAGAGAATCAGTTGCACTAGATCCCTACAGCAGAGATGCAAGAGAAGTGCCTGGAGGAGATGGGTCCCATTCAGGAGTGACCTTACTTAACACTTAATCAATAGCTGGTGTCCTTATTAACTTCATGGGCTGTTGCTGTTCTGTATGACAAGAATGTCAGGGTAGCTGAAGCAGTGATGTGTAATAGTTGTAATTTTGTTGTGGATAGACTCAGGACCAGCGATTTGAAGTTGTTGAGCAAGTTTAAAAGGGAATTGATTGATGACTAGAAAGGCAGTGGACAGAACACTCTGAGCTTCAGTGCTATTCCTTACTCTGATGCTGATTTGCTTAAATTAAATGTATTGATCTCTCTGCTCTTAATGGACTTCAACAGTCTTGTAAGTCCTTGGAGGAAAGATGGTGTTTATTCTGCATGTAGGACAATGTTGTTCTTTGCTGAGAATCTGTGGTGCTTTCTGTGATCTGATGTACTCTAAAGAGTATGAGATACTATTTTTAAAAATAAAGTGAAGGCTTCTCCATTTCAATTGAGGCCGCATCTCCATCACTCTTTCCAGTAAGTCTTTTGGCTGGTAGGACTTTTATTTTGTTTCCTTGTTCAGAGAGGAATTCTGAACAAGGCTCCATCCTTATATCCCCTACTAAAACAATTCCTGTAAGATAAGAGTCCCTTCCTTAAACAGCAGAAATGTTCGGATGATCTGGAAATTTCATTACATTTCCCCCCAAGCCAATTTTCTTGCTTTCTTCACATCTTCCCATTAAGATAAGCCTTCTGCTCTCTCATTATTTGTCATGTCTTGTCTTTTTTCTTCCTCCCTGTTCTTTCCCAGCTTAAATGTTGTCTTTCATCCCTACCCTTCCAATATCTTTTATATAGCCTTACCCTTTCACCTTTTTCTGTCATTCTTGTTTTACTTCTTTTATCCTAGTCTAACCCTACTCTGTCCCTTTCCTTGTCTCTGCCTGGATTTCCGTGTTGTTTCTTTTCTTGTCTGTATTGCCCTTTGAGCGTTACATGGCTGTAACAGATTCAAAGACAGAGAGCCCCACAGAGAAGAACCATAGAGTGTTTGATTTGAAACAAAAATACCATTTATCTGCATATACCACAGGGAAGTCACTCTTCTCTATCCTGCCAGACTGGCAACCAGCCCAGGAGTATAAGCAATCATCGTGTGAGTTACCAAACTAGATGTGAACAACCTCAGAAATGTCACACCCAAGTTAGTCCCGAAATAGAGGAGGCTGTTTTCTGCTGTGACATTTTAGAACACTAAGAATTACATTTGTCAGACATCTGTAATTCTTCAGTGATCTCATGGGGCAGACCAGCACTTTCAGGTAATGCACCCAAATCAGTGTTAGGTAGTCAACACCACTGAATCTCAGGCTGTGCATTTAGGATGCTCAGAAGTAGGCACTGAAGGCTTGAGAGGGTGTAGTTAATCCCAACTTAAGCATCTATAACTCTCCACCAGAATGAAAAGAGCTTGTCTACCTGCTGTAATCGTAGGATCCATCTCCCCAGCTGCGGTTCCCTGGCAGCTGGGTGTCAAGGCTATGCTATCTGTCTGGGATCTCTGCGTAGTCAGAGAAGAGGGATTGGCACCTCTGGGGCATGTTATTCCCTCTTTAGGTATACCCAGGGATTGGCTTGCAAAGGTGCTTCTCTTCCACTGCTGTGTACAGAGGAAGCCCGGATACTTGCCAGGCTGTGAGCTGGCTGAATGAATTCCCATGCCAAAAGACAGCTGCCTGAACTATTTTGTAGTCATGCTGGAAGTTGGTTTATTATTTCGGGGAAAAAGAAAAATATCATCAAATCAAAAACCTTAAGTGGTCAGGTGATAACTGCATTATACTGACGTTGCAGCAGGCATGATGAAAGAAGTGTAGTCTAGACAAATGGTCAGTGCTGAATTTAGCCAGTGGATCAGTGAGAAGATCTGTGTCATGCTGTTAAAATTAAATGTGTTTTACAGGACACTTCTGAGGTCTTGATAAGAAGTTGGTATATTCAGACTTACATGTAGCATTGGCCATGAGCGTATTCCATGTACTAATCTCATCATGCATTTTTAGTCTTGGCCTTCAGTTTTGCTTCAGGCAACAGAAGTTAATTATTCACGTATGACCCACAGTAATTAGTGTAGTTTTGGATAAGTATAAATGAAGTATGACAGCTATGCACGCAAGGGTGAGCAAGTTTCAGGAGGAAGCTTTCTGAGAAAAGATCACAGAAACTCAGCATTGCATAATCTGTACCTTACTTTTTTTTTAGGCAGGCTGATTTTGCTGACAGTTGTTTACCTAAGCAGTATGTGTTCGAGAACTTTTTTTTTCATTTACTCAGTGATCTTAAAGATCTTTTTCAACCTACATTTTCTTTGCATAGTCACTGAAACATTCACAGTAGTTTGGACACAGGAGGAAAAACAATGTGGTATTTTAACTGGATGAGCAGATATGTTGGTTGGTGGAAGGTATACTTCTTTTCATCCTAATGAAGAACAAAAACAGAATATTATAGGTGGTAAGAGTTGAATTTAATTCTCTTGGAGTAACTCCTAGGTTTTTTAAGTATGTTATCATCTAGCTCCTCAGTACTTGCCACCAGTGTCCTCAAAATGTAGTGTGCTGGTGTGGGCATGGAGTCCACTGGGGGGCGGGCTTGAATTACGTATTGTCTCTCTGACTGGGAAAACTGCGAGTGGAACCTCGGATAGATAGAGCATTGCATAAATCACAGGCGCTGGTATTAAATTTCTCTTTCGAGTATCAGCTGCTGCTTGTTGTTTTGCCAGATCATCAAATAAAGCTATCAGGAGCTATCAGGTGCGATGGAGAGCCTTCGGGGCTCGCAGGCAACCTCGCAGCTCAGGTTTATCAACTCTTTCGGCAAGCAGAAACTGTGAGAAATTGGCTCACTGGACTTGCATTGAGTTAGTTTCTGCTTCAGTGAACTTAAAGAAAATTACTAATGTGTGACTCCACAAAGGAATAATCTTTAAAAACGGGAAAACCAGCAGCCATGGGTTGTGTTCCCGGTTTGTGTTATCTGTGTTGCACTTGGCACAGGTGTTGACCTCAAGAGTGGGGAGAGTGTAACTGCTGCTTCCAAGGTGTCTGCAGCCGTGCAGCCCTGGTGAGGCTCACCTTCTTCACTTTGCTGCTTTTACTTTGAAGATGGGAGAGGGAAGCAGTCATAATGCTATTTTATTATCTCTAGTGGCTATTTCAGGCCTTTTAGACAGTACTAAAGTTGCCACTGACACTTCCAGTAGGACAGCTGAGTCCTACAGACTGAGTACATACTTACTCTTTCCATTGTGTGAACATCTAAACATCTGAAGCTGTTCATGGTTAAATCCAGTTCTAGCTCATCATGGCTACCCCCTTACCATATCAGCCCAAGGAGTTTTAAAACATTGTGTGAATCATCCTGAAGAAGTCGACAAAGAAAGAAGATGCCTGCTTGGAGGTTATGTGGGACATAATTTTATAGTGTCTGAAACACAAGATACATGTTCCCTGTCTCTCACCTCCACGGGATTTTAATTTACTGTAGTAGTAATCAGCATTCTGTATTTCTGTGCAACCTTATTTCAGTTGTTAGTTAAAAATTTCTGGAAGAACGTGACAGTGCGGCTTTCTGGGGTCAACAGCTGCAAAAGCCTGGGACTTTCCAGGTGGCATGAAGTGGGAATGGATTTAATCCATGAGTGTAGGCACCGTATATCCACAGGCATGGTTTTGCTCCTGCCTCAGGGAGTGGAGGAGGCCAGGGTCTGTAACCAGAGCACTTCTGTGGGACTCAGATGCTGGGCTGCAACTGCTGCCCGTCATCCATAAGCCCCAGTTGGCAGTGGGTCTGAATCACCCTTGTCAGTCTGCTGCTGCTGTAGAGGGGCTGCTCTGTCAGGCTCTTACAGAGCCAGGCTGAATACAGCCCCCAGGCCAAGTGAATTTTTTAGTGTTTGGTGCTTTGTCCTTGATCAACGCCTATATCATTCCTGAGAGATGAGAGCAAATACCTTTGCCACAGACGTAATGAAGCCTATTTGTCAGTGTCAAGGGGTCTTCAGCAGTGTTACATGGAGACAGTAAACATCTCAGAAGTACAGATTTGTACCTGAGAAAATGACAGTATTCCCTCCCCAAGATGTTCCTTTGTATATGGGTTGAGACACCGCCCTAGAAGAGTGAGGACTAGTGAGTACATGGGTGTTTTATTTAGTCTGTACTTTTTCAAACTTTGCATTCCTCTCACTCACTGTTGCTCCATATATTATTTTAATATGAAAAGGCCCCTGTCATTAGTCTTTGTTCACATTTTCCTTTGAGCACTTTCAGAGTGGACTTAAAAAGTCAGAGGCACCAAAAAAAGTTATTTTTGTTCTGTAGGCTTTAAAACTCCATTCATTACCTGTTGTTTTCTTAAGGTCTGTTTAATGCCTTTTGCTAACTTTACGTTCCAGAGAGATATTTAGAGGTTTGTAATCCCTTCTTTAGACAAATATTGGGAAGAAGCAACATTTTTTAAATAATATGGCTGGATTTTACTTGAACTATGTAGATTTTTGGTCTATAACACCTCTTTGTCACCTACCCGCCAGACTCACTCTTCAAACCCCCGGCTTTTCTTTCTCATGTTCTATGTTCTCCCTGTCCCTGAGCTCTTCCTCCACTGTGAAAATCTATCGGGTGAAAAAACCTCCAACAGCAGGTTCATATGCTGTTCCAGAAACTGGGAATTTAAATAAACAAAGCCAATTTAAAAATTAATTTGCTTTAAGTAAAATAGGAGGTTCTGTTTGTATTGGGTGATGCTTTTATTTTTTAAGAAATACTTTCTTTTAGTGTTTAAAATTTACTGCCAGTTTCAATAAACAGTAGAGCTTTCCAATGTGAAAACGAGTATATTTCACAGAAGTTTTCCTTTGTAGCTTCTCTGCTCTTTCTTCATGCAGTTTCTCTTTAGAAGATAAACAGATTATTTAATAAATGAAAACCTCAGCCTATTCCCACTGATGTGGTGGGGTTCACATTTCAGGACAGAAATACATTTAAAAGCAGATGTCTGCTGGAGCAGTATGTACCAGGGTGTAAGGGCAGGCTCACCAAAGCCACCACAGCCTAGAAAGGTGATGTAGAAATGGGAACCTCTGGATGTAGTTGAGATAGTTATCTGAGTCCAGCTAGTTACAGGCAGGTGTCCATACCAGAAGGAGCTTGTACATCCAGTTCTCTTCCAATAGCTGCTCTGTGGAAAGTTAAATGATTTCATTTCTGGCACATTTTGCAAGCTCTGAATTCACCTTACACGCGGGGAGTCATTCCTCTGCATTGTAGGTCTGATGCTGTGCCGATATGGAAGAGTGCCCATGTGGTTATTCCAAGGCACTTTGATGGGAAAGCAAATCTAATTGTGTCTGTGATTACTTTCAGTCTCAAGGTTATGAAAAATATTTGCAACAGTGCTCCTTGACTTCGTAAATATGGGGTGCATATGTGTTTTGTCTGTGTGTGGCACGAGGGAATAATGGTAATTTCATTATGCAGAATAAGATTTTCTCTAAGCCAACTGTTCAGTACTTAATGCTCTACCTCCAAAGAACTGCAGTTCATCTAAGGTCTCTGGAGTGATTGTGGTCTATCATGTGTAGCCCTGAAGTGCCATGAAGGCAAGATGTCTTTACTCCCACTGCTTCCAAAACAGTTTCCCAGATGTTGCACCCAGACCTGGAGGAATAAATACAGAGGACGGTGTTTCCAACTCTTGCAGCCCACTCAGTCCCCAGCAGAGGGAACAGCAAGTTGTTACTGGTGCTGCCC
>VYZQ01033003.1:14480-41990 GCA_013400655.1 Mystacornis crossleyi | reverse complement strand
GAGCTTTCAGGAGTAATTTGCAGTTGCAGGCAACCACGTGTGTTTTACTTTAAACACCAGTCAGTGCTAAAAACTCTGAGACTCTTAAGTTTCCGTGTTTAAAAAACTTGTATGAGCTGGTTTGGGGAGTTTGGAGGGATTTTTGTTGGCTGGGTTGTTTTTTGTTTTGTTTTGGTGGTTTTTGTTTGTTTTTTGTTGTTGTTGTTTGTTGTTGTTTCAGATTTTTTTAGTTCATGTGAAAATGAAAGAGCGCTTGTTTGTGGGCTGTTGGATACTCTTACTACTGACAATAAATTACTCTTTTCAGACCTTTTTGTTATGTAGTCCTTAGCTGTTTCAGGAGGTTTGGTGAACAGCTCTCCAGTGTAGATTCAAACAAATATGATTGATCTTCTTGCTGCTTTGTGTACGGGATCTCCCTAAAAGCTGTACTGGGGGGAAGGGGAGCCACGTGAAGAATCATAACACATGGCAGGTTTTTATTCCCTAGAAATTATTTCAGCTGATTCTTATTAGCAACACATTTAAGAGGGATGGCATTAAGATCCTGAGAGTCAGATACAGTTCCCTTTTTCCTGATAGAATTTTCCTAGTATTCATTCAGGCCCATGAAGTTAACATCTAAAGTTTTGATGCTAAAAATGTACAGGTGAGTTCAGTATGGCCTCCTGCCTCCCAACAATTGTATTCCACACGTACTCTAGGCATCAGGGAAGATGATGTTCCCTTTTTTATGGCCTTGGTGGGTATCCTTTCGTTCCAGATGTTGAAACTTAGCAGGTATGTTCAGTGGCTTCAAGACTCTGCTATGCTGAGTTGTGACCACCAGCACAGAGATCCTGAAATTCATTTCTGCCAAGAGGAGCTGTAGATTTGTGTGCCGGATCACACTCTGTTCTTTGTAATTCCCAGTCTTTTTTTGCTATTGGGTGCTGGTAATATTCAGTCTCCTCATCAGGTGAAAGAAACTTACTTCATAATCAATTTACTTCATGCCAAACCTTTTGTATGTTTAAGTGGTGCTATTTATTCTTCTGTTTCAGCAGAGCCCAAACTGCCATAAAATTAAATGTAATAATTTCTCTCTTCTTACCCATTCAGGCAGCTGAAGAAGTTAGATGAAGACAGTTTAACCAAACAACCTGAAGAAGTATTTGATGTCCTGGAGAAGCTTGGAGAAGGGTATGTGTTGTGTTCCAGTGGGCCCAATGTACATTTCTCTAAGAACACATCTGTGTAACGGGGCTGTGTTCAGTGGACTCTGATGTTTCACTTTTGTCATGGTCCTACTTCGGAGAGGTATGCACTAACATAGTGACAGTGTTTGGTTAGTAACAGAATAAAGAATTTGTTTCCCCAGAATGCAATATCTTAATTCAAACAGCAGGTTATGGGTCAGCAGCAGGGAGTTGAAAGTTGCTGAAAAATGCCAGCCTGGAGTTGGTAGAGTTCTGTGGGAACTCGAGAGGTTTTGTCGTTCATCCTTGGTACCTCTTGTGGAAGATCTGCCTGGTGGAAGTGAACTTCAGTGACACTGTGCCATTTGGTGGGGCAGAGCAGCATGGGAGCACCCCAGGAGTGACATGTTCACTGCCTTAAGCAGTTCATTGAAAAGACTGAAAATCTGCCCGGCTGCTGAAAGTAAAGAAGCTGGAAATGAGAATGATAATATCTGACAAGAACGAGCAAACCTCTCTGGCCAGCGTTGCAGTTCTTACTGATGCTCATCCTGTACTCTGTGCTGGAAAAAGAGAATTTTAGTTGTTGAATTTGTGTAAAAGGCCGTTCCAAAGCTATGGTCAGTGTAATGATGGTGTGCTCTTTCCTCACTGTCTCAGTGCGCTGACTTATTTGTACTACAGTATTTAGAAGTTAGTGGGCTCAATATTTACGTTAAAGTACAAAATATTTTTAATAAAAGGATAGTTAATGTTTTACCTGATGGTTACACTCACAGAAAGTGTTGGTTTATTATTTTGTTTTCTAGTTCTTATGGCAGCGTGTTCAAAGCCATCCATAAAGAAACAGGTCAAGTTGTTGCAATTAAACAAGTTCCCGTGGAATCTGACCTGCAAGAGATCATAAAGGAAATATCCATAATGCAGCAATGTGACAGGTAAGTGTGTGCTGCAAAACCTTTTATTGGGATGCAGGGACAAGTATCACCTGTGACCTGGCATTTAATCAAATAAAAGCCATGATGTTGCCTTAAATGTTTTTTAAAAGGCCGGACTTGTACAGTCAAGTTACCTCGTATCAAGTGATCATGTTAGCTGACCATTTGGGTAGTGCAAAGGTAAGACAACAAAAACGTAGCTTGCAGCAGGAGAGAGCACTGAGCTGAGTGGAGTAACCCTGCACTTGCTGCCAGCTGAGAGCCAAGCGTGGGAGCCGTCGCTGCCGTTCTGCCCGGGCACCGTCGCTTCTCCAGCAGTGGTGACTTGATTGTGTGCTGAGCAGCAGCTCCCGTGCCCACAGGGGCTGTGGCTTCCCAGCAAGGCATAGAAAACTGCTAGAAGGAGGGTTTTTTGTTTCTTTTTTAAAGGGCATGTGGAGGAGAGCCTCTAATGCATGACTGCTCTTGCATGTGCGTAACCTCGGTGCTGTCACCCGCTCGGGTGGCAGGACTGACCTTCCTGGTCCTGTTCTGGCCGTGCAGGCTCTGCTGCAGTTCCAGCTGTCTGCTGAGCTGAGCATCCCCACAATAACCTGCTGGCAGCTCTGTGGACTGATGGTTGTCCCCCTCTGTGCATGTTTTTATGGGAAAAGACGCTGCAGTGACTTAGCCAGTGAAGAGCTTGTGGGTAGGGAAGGCTTACCCACAAAGTGTGTCCAAGGCTGAAGGTTTAAAATACACTCATTTCTTCTGGTATTATAATCTGGCCTTAGGAAACAGTATTTTGAAGAACTTCCTGCATGGAAAGGCATTTAAAGTAAATTACATGAGCAATATAAAGCTGTGGTCCCAGTCCCTTACTCTCTTGCATTCCACTCTCACTGTATTTAAATGAAGATGACTTAGGGGCAGGCAGCAGAGTGTACCATGAAAAGAAATTGTTCCTGAAAAATCTTACTGTGTAGCTTGAAATGCATTACTAGGTGTCTCTTAAATTAAATATTAGTATAGTAGGGCCTAAAGTGAGACCTTACAGCTGTGAACAGCAGAGGGAGTGAATCACTGAAGCATCACATTTTGTGTGCAGGCATTAAGGGATGCTGTGCAGTGTGACTGACTTGCTAGTTTTAGAGTTTTTCATTAGAAAACATTCAGCAGAGAATAGATTAAACACATTTTTGTTCCTTACCTCCATTCCCATCAAATCCGGGACAGTCTTTCTGTTGGTTTCTGCTTTACCTTTTCCAGAGGACACGTGGTTTTTCTGACCAGTGTACTTTGCTAGGTCGTTTGCTTTTTGGGGCAGCCAGATAGCTGACTGAGAGAGTCTTAGGTTGTACTGAGATCCTAAAATATATCCAGGACTAAATTGTGGAGACAAGTAGGTTCACGTGATAGTGGGGGAACATTGATCTTAATGAGCATGATAGGTATTTTCCAAAAAATTGTGGACTTTATTTAATGTTTCCCTTTGGTTGCAAATGCTCTGCAGCAGCTTTACCAGGGACTGCTGTGGCCTGTTTCCCATTTCCTTGTCCTGCCCCAGCACTGACCCTGTTGTAACCTGGTTCAGGGAGCTGAACCAGACTGAAGGCTAATCACTCCTTGTTTCCGTAGGATTTGTCGGACAGTTTAGCTCCCTGGAGTGACTTACTGGCAGGTCATATGAGCCCTGCTGTGGGAACAGGCTTGGCAGGACTGTGGGAGCCCTGTGCAAAATTCAGGGTGTTCTGGAATACTTCTGATCACGGTTTCAGTGGCGCTTCAGCCCTGAGTTTCTAAAACATGCGTAGGGTCTCTGCAGTGTGTTGTGCTTTTTCAGTGTTGCTGGTTACTGGTGTTTGACCCTTTGTTTTTTCCTTCTTTTTTCACAGTCCTCATGTGGTGAAATACTATGGCAGCTATTTTAAGAACACAGATCTGTGGATAGTCATGGAATACTGCGGTGCTGGATCTGTGTCTGACATTATTCGGTTACGAAATAAAACTGTACGTCCTTTCTCCTCTGGGTGTATGGATGGGAATGTGGGTGTCCAGCAGCACAAGGAAGCTGAGTAGTTAGGGCATAATTCTCAGTGTTCAATGCCTGACACAACCATTGGCCATAACTTGAGATGCAGGGGCTTTGTTCCTCTGGAAATGAGGGAACCAAACCTCAATGTAATCAGCTATCTGGACAGTTTAATTGGTGGAGCAGATTTTGGTGTGTTGGCTTTCCTGAAAACCCAGATTGATTCCAAATAAGACCCTGCTTTGCCTTCCTATGGTTATTGCAGGATAAGAATTTCTAGTTGAGGAAGGATTAGGGTATGTGAAATATTGTAGGTGTGTATGCTGATTGTGATCTATTTCTGCTACATAATGGTGTCAGTCACTAACCAATACCCCACTGGTATGGCAACCTTTACTGAAGGAAATTAAGTGGCAATTAATGAATCTCAGTAAAATACAGACCAAAGCACAATAGTGCTGTGGCTCAGCCACTGACACGTTGGCAGTAACTCTTCTCTTCTTCAGCTCACAGAGGAGGAAATTGCTACAATAGTGCAGTCGACACTGAAAGGACTCGAGTACCTGCATTTTATGAGGAAAATACACAGGGACATCAAAGCTGGAAATATATTGCTAAATACAGAGGGACATGCTAAACTTGCTGATTTTGGCGTGGCAGGACAACTTACTGTAAGTAAAACCAGGGTGGTTTTGTACATTTCAGTTTATCTTTTTAACCTGCGTGCGAGTGTGATGGGCTTGTGGAGATTGAGAAATTGTTCATAGCTGATTTTCAGTGCTTTGCATCAACATGAGATGCTAAACGAGCGGATTAGAGCAGATCTTCCTCTGTGGAAGCTGTTACAGCTAAGTAATGGTTTGCAGTAGCATTTGTGACTTTTTAAAGGATACTTTTAAGTTCTCTGAGCACGTTTTAATTCTTCTTTGCAGACTTCCATATTCCAGTCTTGCTGAGCCTAATAATCTGCATGCGTGCAGGATAATTAGGGTGATAATTCATTAATGACTGTTTGTGGCTAATACCGTTGCCATTGTCTGGATCTTTATCCTTCCCTCCTTCTCAGGACACCATGGCAAAGCGGAACACAGTCATAGGGACCCCGTTTTGGATGGCTCCAGAAGTGATTCAGGAAATTGGGTATAATTGTGTTGCAGACATCTGGTCGCTGGGAATCACTGCAATAGAAATGGCTGAAGGAAAGCCACCATATGCAGATATTCATCCCATGAGGGTAAGGACTGTGGCCTTAGATGTATTGCTCTATGGAAAAGTTTGCTGTCATAGCTGGCTGAATCACATATCAGCATGCAATCTTGTTTTTAATGTATAGAACAAGTTGTTTTCTGTCAGTTCTTTGTACTGTTGTTTAAATGAAAAACAGGTTTTTGTCAAGAAGAATCTGCATGGGAATAAAAAAAGTCTGAGTCTTCGTCTGTTGAGACATAGCTGACACTCTGTGTTGGAGGTGAAAGATATTTTCAGATGGATTACCCAAAGTGTATTTTTTTTTTTTTAATGCAAGCACAAGTTTTAAAGACTTAAAAACGTCAAATTTACACTTTTTGGGGCACATAATGGCTCGGCAAGGTGTGAGCACCCAGTGAGAAAAGTCTGCTTTCTTGCTACTTGATCCCTATGGGCAAATTTGCGTGCAGTATTGGCACAAATTCCTCAGAAGCAACACCTTGAAAAGTCCATTCTTCTTTAACACCAGTGTGTATTTGGGTGTATTTATATTGAATTGTTGGTTTTAAGCTTTGTTGTGGAAACCTGGAATATTCTTCCCCTTTCAGGCAATTTTCATGATTCCTACCAATCCGCCTCCAACATTCCGGAAACCAGAGCTCTGGTCGGACAGTTTTACAGACTTCGTGAGGCAGTGTCTTGTGAAGAGCCCGGAGCAGCGAGCCACTGCAACGCAGCTGCTGCAGGTCTGCCTTTTCTTAGGAGAACGTGAGCTCTGGGGGAGGCTTGCCCCGGGGTGGGCTGTGCTGTGTGGCTCTTGAGATGTTGGTTTCGTTTCTTGCTGCTCCTGCTCACTGCAGATTTTACTTTTTAATAACTCATTTTAAAAATCTCACACGGAACTTCAACTTTTCGGTTCCTCGCTAAGCACCAGTCTGACTTCAACTTCCTTTGTCTTCTCTGGGTTGTTTTTGTTGTTTTGGCTTTTGGAGTTTGTTGTTGGTTTGCTGGTTTTGTTTGGATTTGTCGTTTTGCTTTCAAATTCGCACCAGCACTGCCAAGAAACTGTCTCTTAAAACACTAAACAGGGCAGGCTAGATGTAAGTGGTTGCTCAGAATGTTCCAGGCATGGTAATGGTCTGTGTAATTGGTTCTTGACAGCTAAGCTAAGGAAAGAAGTAAGTAGAGTTGCGGGATGGGAATGAGCCCAAGGTCTCACATCAGCAGTGCCCTTGGAGCATGATCTTGTTTGGAGGGTGGAAGGTCTCCCTCCTGTGCCAAACAGAAGAACTGGCTCTTTGTTTTAGTGATGTTTCGAGTTAAACCTTAATTTGATTTGAAGTAGGCCATAGTAACAGTGTTTTACTGTTATAACCTGCTTTGGATGCAGTGCTTATTTGTTTTTAAAATATTTCTCAGCATCCATTTGTTAAAAGTGCCAAAGGAGTATCAATTCTGCGGGACCTGATTAATGAAGCAATGGACATCAAGCTGAAACGCCAAGAGGCGCAGCAGCGTGAACTCGATCAAGAGGATGAAGAAAATTCAGTGAGTATTTAATAGCAACACTGTGCAAAGTCCAAACTCTTGCTGCTTTCGTAAGACTTAACTATATTGGGTTCTGGTTTTGTAATATTTTGTCCAATTGCCAGTGGATTTGACTTAGTTTTAGGGTTTTCTGCTTTATGACTGTCTAACGTGATGCTTGGTCCCTGCTCAAGCTGTGTTTGAGTGGGACAGGCAGCGTGTGTGGGTTACTGTTCACCTTACAGTGTAGCTTGAGAGCTGGGATTGAGTAGGGCCACAAAGTACTGTATGCAGAACACTTGATACATTTTCCCAGTTGGATTATATTATTTATGCAGTAGTGAGAATTTTTTCATTGTAGATTTGGGTCTTAGACTGTTCTTCTCATACAGAATAATAATACCATCTCTGATGCACTGTGATATAAGTCTGTTGTGTTGTTTTACTATTGTGCTTTAGAACATCCCTTATAGAAACTTTCTTCTACACAAGAGCAACCGACAGAAGCCTGAGGTGAGGGCATGGGAAGTGTGCAGGGCTTGCTGTGAATTTCGGTTTGGCTCTTCGTTTCAGTGGTTACAGCATGTGAATTTGGGAAGCATGTTGAAAGCTGGTTTTTGAGCCTCTGCCTGCTTCAGCCGGAATAAATGAATTGGGCAGCAAAGGCATTGTATGCCAGCCCCATTCCGGGGTGACACTTGGACAGCATGGTCCACGGTATCTGTGCTGAACACGTTGTGCATCTGGTTTTGCAGTCTAGGACTGGATATTTATTTGGTGTAACTTTATTGGTCATGCTGCCACGATGTCAATTCTACGAGTACCGTCCCTACCCTGAGTTTTGTCTTTGCCATCCCCTCCTCATTTCTGACTGATCTGGGGTCACAATGCTGAGAGGTGGTGTCTTTGTCGTGGAGTTGAGTCCTCTCTGTTCATGTGTGTGTTTTCCTGAAGCTTCTCTACTCCGTGTCTGCTAGCAGAAAAGCTTCCCAAACAGTTCCCAAGTGCTGTGGAAACTTCCGATGTAGTCCTTTGTTAAATGATGCGTAGCTAACAAACTTATTAGTTCGTCTCACCCACTCAACTCCACACAAAATTACTTTTACTCTATTAACATCTCATGTAGTTTTCTCCTCTCTTGCTATTGTTTTTGAGGTTGGGAAGTAAATTTTATAGACACTCTCATCACAACAGGTAAAACACGTGGAACACCAGAACGTGGAGAGGTGACTTCTCTCTTTCCATGACACTGAGATGGAGTATTACAGCTTGATGTGCAGTACCTGTGTGTTTGTGCTCTAACACAGATCAGTAAGGCCGTGGTCAGACATTCTGAGAACCAAACATGAGCATCTCATCTCCTGTGAACCTCGAAAGGACTTCTGTTCATGCAGCTGGATAGCTGGTCCACATTTCCAAGAAACCAGATGGATTGTGGAAATTCTGACCCTGTTCTTCATGAAATCCTAGTCACAATACCAACTTAGTGAAGCACACACTGCCTGATGAAACTGCTGCCTTTGGCTGACATAACCCTCTGATAGGAAGTTGTTCTGCCAGGATTGGTTTGAAGAGGTTGTGTGTTTGTACAGAGTCAGTCTCTTAAGCCTTGGCAGCAGGAATTCCAACTTCTATTATTAGATCCTTTAAACAAATGGAAAGATAAAAAGTCGTTTTTGTTGAGAAAGTTACCGAACCTTGATATTTTACTTGAATGCTTTTTAAAGATTTGCAAATGCAGTTCATTTTTCTTCAGTGCTACTGAAGTTTATAATGAGTAAAATTACTTAAATGTTAAAACCAGAAAAACAGTAGGATGAGTGGAGTTTCTTTCCATGTGCCACATGTTCTCCAGACTTAGAGCTGGTGGTGTCAAGTAACTGGTGACTCCTCAGTGAGCTGTACCACTGGAGACAATGGGTTAGGGTCAGCTCTCAGAACTGCCAGCATGAATAAAAGCATTAAAGACTGATTGAGTGTTCTAATCTACTCTTAGAGACACTTCACCAGCTCAGAAATGAGATACGGTTTGCACTGAGAAGTTTCTGCTGATTATTTATCTGTTTTCTTATTTATCATGCTGGCAGAAAAGTATTCATTAGTTTTCATTACCTCTTTGGAGATGACAGGGAGAGAACAAAGTGCATAAACCAAACGTCGCTTCTGTGTGTGTGTGTGTCTGTAAAAACCTCTGAATTAGTGTGACTTGCCAGTGTCCTTAAATACAGACATTCTTCACGGGACTTCACCACCGTCAGTAAAATCTGTGTCTGTGGCCTGTTTGAACAGGAGGAGGATGAGACGGATTCGGGCACCATGGTGAGGGCGAGTGGAGATGAAACTGGCACAATCAGAGCTGTGAACACCATGAGTGATGGAGCCAACACCATGATAGAACACGACGGCACCCTGGAGTCCCAGCTGGGCACAATGGTCATCAACACGGAGGAGGAAGAGGAGGAGGGCACCATGAAAAGTAAGAAAACGTCTCTGACTTCTAGAATATTAAATCTTCCTATGGGCTATGATATGTATTCCCAGCCTGCTGTGATATTTTTGGTAGATTATTGTGTCTTTTGATTGTAGGGAGCCAAAACTCTTAGGTCACTGCCCTCTGGCAGTAGAGAAACCTTTCTAGGTCCGAGTTTCAAGCCGTGCTTTGTGGTCTTGCACTTGGTTTAGCTGATGTGCACAATTTCCACGAGCTTTTGTGTTAATCAAATAACATCTGATTCTAGCTAGAAATATTTTTTTTGGTCAGTTCTTTTTTTGCTGGTTTTGTATTTTTCACAGAACGTAGAGGGGGATTCTAACAAGGGGTTAATCACAAAATGTGTGTTGCTTTAGGTGATGATCTGGCTGTAGCCTGGCATCTGAAAGCAGCAAGTCTGTTTTAGGATTGATGCATCCAGTGAAGAGCCAGATTTATGAAATGACAAATATCTTGCCGGCTTCAAGCCCAGCAGGACACGCAGTGGGAGGGGCTGGCATCTCTCTAGACTGGTGCCTTTCTTTAGTGTTACTGTAATCGCTGAGGACAACCGAATGAGCTGTGTTGCTGTTTCAGACGTGCAAGTTGAAATCCCTTCTGCCCTAAAAGAGGAAAGCTTGCTAAAGCTACTAAAGCCTTGTCAGAGAATGTAGGATTTAAAATTATGTGACTGATAGTCTGTGGAAGACCTTACAGCTTGAGCTGGAAAAGGGTTGAAAATGTTTCTTTGATTAAAGAAATGGCAGGGAGAGCCTTCCTGGAAAAGTATGACTTCAAGAAAAGCAATCTTTTCTGAATTATGGATTCTCACAGAAATAAGTTCCCACTAGTTTGTTAACCTCACAGTCCTGAGGCAGAGGTAGTCAGGGATGACTCAACTGGCCAGCCTGGATGTTTGTTTGCTCAAGGACTGGGGAAAGTGCTGACTGGGGGCTCAGCAGTACTCAAATATGACCATCACATGCAAGGCTTGTTCTTTTGGCTTTGGCACTGCTTCCAAATACTTCCTTGGCCCTCTGATATTGAGCCTTTAGCTATTCTTCACAGGAGCTTGGAAAAATCCTCAGGAATTTCTGTGGTGAAAGCTTGTTCCCTGTCAGGGCCCTTTGAAGCTTGTGGAACGATGCTGGGTTTGAGAATGAAATTTCAGCAGAATCACTTTAAAGATTTTTCCAAACTTTGGTAAACATGACTCAGCACTTTAATACCCAGAGGTGTCAGTCCCTGTAGCAGCTTGGGGCGACGAAGATGATGGTGTGGTGGAATAAGGGCAGTCTAGCAGCAAGGAGATGGATGGATGCTTAGAGTAGCTAAAATGTCATCCAAAGAAAGGGACATTTTGACAGTGTTAAATAAACCTGGTGAAGCTGCAGTTTCTTTACCAACAGACAGCACTGATAGTTTCTCATCATCAGTGTGTATTGTTCCGTTTCATGGCTCACAGTGCTAGAGGTTTTGCTGTCTGGTGCTCCTGCACTGCCAGCACCGTGTAAGTAAAGCACCTCTTGAGTTTATCTTCTGTGTTTGACATGTGCTTATCTTCCAGCTATCTTTTTAAGACTGCAGTGCTTGTAACTCCAAAGCACCTAGTGCTGTCTGTGAAGTGGTGTTCAGAGGCCCGAGGAGATGCCTTTGATAGCATCTCTTGCAAGGGCACGCTCTGGTTTTGAGCAGAATGAGTTATGAGGATGCAGCGCTGCCTTTACCACAGGGCAGCCTCTGCCCTCCAGAGGGAGCTCCACAACAAGCTCCGACACCTCGAGATCTCCGTGACCGGAAAGTGGAGTTTTTATCTTAAACCTTCCTTAGACTTCAGGCTTTTTAAAACCTCTCTGAGCTTCAGGTGCTGCTGTGCAAGGTGTTGGCAGCCGGGTGCGTGGCAGAGGGGCTGAGGGCGCGTTCGGAGCTCCTGGCTGCAGGCGGTGGCCGGCGCAGGGCCCGCTCCCACGCCTGGGCTCCACACGGGGATGCCCAGTGAACCCCCCTCTGCTGCAGCTCCCGCTGCATTTTGACTGCTTGTAGCTTCTTCCCAGCAGATCTGACGTTAATGAAAATGATAACTTTTCCTTAACACCTTTTTCTCTTCTTTCCTCAGTAGCGTAACTCTGAAATGCCGGCTGCTGCGCAGAGCAGTTCTCAGTTTGTTTTGGGGATGCGAGGCAGTGTCTCTGAGCAGCTTGCCCTTCGTGAGAATTGCCTGCAGCTCCGTTTTTCAGCTTGCCATTTATATATTTCATAACATTCAGTTAAGTGGATTTAGCCCTAAAGCTCATCAGCCTGCTGCAGAACTCTCTGGAGCAAGTGTTTTTTGTAATCTTAATTATAAATGTAATAATGCTGTTTGGGAACAACTGAGTTTGAAGGAGCTTCATTGATTCGTATTTTTAAAGACATCTATATATTTTTTTGGCAGTTTGTGTTATGACTCACAATAGAACCTATTTTTAAGTCAATAAAAAACTTCAGGGTTTTTTTTACATGGTATTATAGCTTCCCTAGGTGTCCTGGGCTTCTTAACTGCAGGTTTCTGCAGTTGTGTTCTAGCCCTTCTTTCTAATTAAAAAAAATAAATCTGTGTCTTAACTAGCATTTTGTTCGGTTGTATTTCTTTTTAATGTAAAAAGTGTTCAAAGCATCGTATTTCAGTGTTTTATAGATAGGACTGTCTTAGAAATCTCTAGCAAACAACTTCCAATAGCCTTGAAAGTGCAAACAACTTCCAGTAGACTTGAAAGTGATTCTTGCATAAATCAATTTCTGACTTCTTAGGCTCAGAGGAATCTTAAATTGCAGTATTTTACATTGTAGGGGAAGTTTTGTTTTGCAGTCAATTGAGCTGTAATTGTGTTTGCTTAAATTCTTTCATTTGCTTGGCTTTATTCTGGGCACTCAATATAAATAGTCAGGCAGCATTAAAAATGTCACTGTGACATTCTGTTACACATTGTGAAAGCACTCAAGTGATTGCCTGGGACTGCAGATACTAAATTGTGCTGTGACACATTTTACTTCTAAATCGATTGCTGAAAGATTACTTATGGATTGCAGTTAAACCATTCCAGGAAAACTTTAAATGTAGCTGGAGAAGTAGAGATGAGCAATGATTTGTAATAACAGACATTTCCATTGTGCTCGAGAGCTGGAATAACTTTTGAGCTGTTAATATGTCTGGAAGTGTCCTTTTTTAATTTTTCTGTGAGAGAATATATACTGCTAGTAAACAATGCAGCATTTTTTACTCTTTATGCTTTTACTCTTCCTTTTTCTGCTTTACTTGCTGTACTTGTTTCGATAGTAGAATCTTGGCATAAATTTGTCTCTTTGATATAAAGAGTGGAACATAATTTTATAATAATGTTGCCTTCCTTGAACACTGCAATACAATCAGATCCAAGTGAAATTGGATCTAGTTTGTCTAGTACTAAAGTCTGCCCTATTTTCTCTGTTAAAGTACATCTCCCTTGTTTAAGCATCAAATAATTGGTGAATTATGTTGGAGAATGCAGACCTGCCAGCAGCAGTGTGAGTTGGGCTGTCTGGTCTTTGGGTTGAGATGAACGAGGAATCTGGAGACCGGGGAATCACTGTGGGTGTGGGTTTTTTGTTCATGTGGCTCACATTCACTATGGTGGGTGGGGCAGGGGTAGACCAGAAGCTTTAATAACACTGTTGTCTCTACCTTGATAATGTCATGTGCTGGTAAAAATTCTTTAGAGTTTGTAAATGTTTAAAATAAAAAAATCCGGGCTTCATTCTTACACAGTTTGGGGTTTGTTGTGCTTTTACCATGCCCACACTGCTAAGCATGGCTGTGTCATTTTAAAGTATTTCCCCTTTTGAGGGGGAATTGGGCTTCATTAGCAAATTAAATGAGCTAAGATGCAAACTTGGCAATTTCCTATTTGAAAAATAATTCAGAGTAAGCTTGTCATCCTGGTGGCTGTGTGAGACATCCAGTGGGTGACACTTAAACCTAAGCCAGAGAAATGTTTCTGCCAAGACTCGGGAAACATTTTTTCCCCATGAATTAACCTGAGATTTTTCACGTAAAGCAATGACTGTAAAAGCTGCAGCGTGAGCAGCAGAGTGAGCATGGGTGGCAGAGGGATTATGTGATGGCATTAATATTGTAACTGACTGAAGTATGACTGGTGCATAGCTGAGGTAGCCATAGATGATGATATCATGAGTTGTCCAGGAAAGTGCAGTGGCACGTTATCCAAATTGCTCATGCAGCTACTGTGAGAGTAACTCCACGTCTTGTCAGGATTTACATCACGTGTGCGTCAAAGATATTGGCCAAAGGTGCTTGTTTTGCCTCTGGTTTTCTCCACAGACAATAACAGCTCTTTGCAGCAGCTTCCCACTTCTCAGTGTTATTAATGTCCAGTGGTACAGTTCTGGGTTTAAAGCAAATTGGTCCATTTAATCATAATTGAACCATAAAACACTCTCAGCATTATGCATTTAAATAACGTGCTGCTTGTACAAACTCCTACATTGATTAAATTGTTCTCGAACTGTAAGAATCATCCTGCTGCCACTCTTGGGGTGTGGAGAACACAAATCTTCACAGAGAAGTGTTCCTGTTGCTTTTTGACTTCTAACAGCAACCTTGCTGGCAAGCTTGACGTAAGCAATGGCCAGCAAAATTCACTTAAGGGTATTAAGCTGTGTGAACATGCAGACAGCATTTCTGAGGGATGGGAGGAGTTGTGTGTGCCGTCATTTTGTTGTCGGGTCTTTGTTGTGTGTTTTGTCTTTCTTTTTGAACACCGGCCCTAGTAATTGAAATAGTGGCTCTGTGCAGGCTGAAGCGTGAAGACAAGTGAAGTCCAGGATCCAAGTGGGATGCTTGTCCACCTCTGGTTGTCCTGCATATTTGTCAAAGCTTCAGTGCTAAGACAAAGTTAATTATCTTGTTTATATTTTCAGAGAAAATTGAGAAAGGATGAATGTGTTTAACAGAGGATGAATTGAAATTGGAGAAAGGATGTATGTGTTTAACAGAGTTATTTTTACTGGTTTTAGCAGTTTATTATTGATCACTCCTGTATTTAGTAGGGTGAGGGATAGAAAGTAGGGGATTTTTTTTTTTCCTGGACAGTTGCATTTTTCTTGGAGAAGATGGGAAGTGTGACTAACAGGGTCCTGAGCACTGTACAGGAGGCAGTGTGCTTCAGGAGACTCAACCAAGAGACAGAGTAGTAGTAAATCACTTAGTGAGTACATCTCTCCCATGCACATTTGTGCATTTGCCCATCCAGGCAAACTGTAGCCTACCTGTCTCTTCTAAGAATAAACTCACTCCCTGCTGGATCAAAATAAACCCTTGAGAAAGCCTTACTCCTAAGCTGGAATAAGAAAAAGTATAAACTCTTAAATTCCTTCATTGCAGAAGTTAAAAACCAAATTTGTTTTTACCAGCAGATTTTCAAGCTTCGGGGGAAAGAAATGTTCATTGCAATGCTGTTTTCTGTTCTCTCTAGATAAGCAAATGAGTTTCTGGCTTATGAATAGAAAGGGAGTTAGGAAGTGCTTACTTGTTTCTGTGCCATCTGGGGAGCCCGAGCTGTTACCCACAGGTGCTGGATGTGAAGACTACATCCCTGCTGATGAGGTTGTTTCTCATTAAGATTTATCAGGAGCTGAGCCAGAGGATGCAGAATAGGAAATGTTCACTTCTTTCTCGCTGCACCTTCACATCTTGCTGCCTGTCACGTGCTGTGGCTGCTGGACTAAATTAGCAATTCAAGCTAATGAGGCGAAAGACATGAGGTATCCACTGAAGATCTGTGATGGAGGAAGAAAGCTGCTCTATATTTATAATCATGTCTGAGATTTAAAGCAAAAGAGATATAAAGGGAGGTAGCTTGGTCTTAAGCACCTTCAATTACTGTGAGGATTTCCTCCCCTATTTTTGGAAGGGTTCTCACTATAGATGTTACAGCTTCGGGTGTGTTGATGCTCTTCTCCTTAGATGTCTTTCACACCTTATTCATTAAGAGATTTAGGTTGATTTTTATGTTCCTTTAGGAGTTTCTTATTAATAGCAGAACCTGTTGGGAGTGTTTTGCTTTGATTTAATTTGAGATAGGCCATAATTATGGGGAGACTTGTCCTCATAAAGAGATAAAAAGTGTTACGTGTTCTGCTTTTAGTATGAGGAAATATCAGCTCCTCTTGCCATGGGATGAACTTATTAATGATGGAGCAGTTTTTGCTCTGGTTGAATAATTTGACATCTTTCTGCTCTGCTGCTTAAAATGACTCAAGCCTCTTCAGATGGTACAAATGATGCTGTCCAGCTGCTAAAGTTCATCTGTGATCTCTAAAAAATAGCCCAAAGCAAATAAAACTGCAGTTCAGTTTGAAATTTAATATTAATGAAGTGTTGCTTACTCATGACCATGAGGCACTTTTTTGTGCATCCTAAATATGTATTTTCAGTCCTAAAGTTACATAATTGAATATAAAGCAGCAGCTTGCTGAGACTAACTAGGATTAAGGCTTTGTAGAGATTGCAGCATCTGAATTTTTGACAAATACACCTGCACGTACCAAAGATCACGTTTTAGTTTTAAATCACTAATGTAGTAATTGATCACTTCATTGTTGCTGATTTACGTCAGCTTCGTTGTAAATTAATTTGGAGCATTATCTCCTGACTGTTCCCAGTCATAACTCCAGCTCCAATTTTTGTGGTATAGGGAGGAAATCTAATCATTGTGGCTTCAAGAGCAAGTATTTAAGTATTAACCGTATAAACTGGCTTGAGTAAAGTGCACACAAAATGTGTTTCTGACGTTACCTTACTCTCCCTCTCATGGCAAACTTTGTGACTCCAGAATATTCACCCTAGGTAGACCTTAGCAATCCCTTTCAAATGGAAAGAATAATAAAACCAGGATTCTCCTCATGTCAAGTTTGAGTAGAGGAAGAATAGTTTTAGGGAAAAGCAGAAATTTTAGTTTCATTGCTCAGCAAGCCTGTTCAGATAGATAGAAGGACTTTGTAAATCTCCCCCTTTTTTTGAAAGCGTCCTTTGAAGCTCGTGAGCTTCTGAAAATTTTCAATTGTGAGAGCTAATTTGACAAAATCAACGAAATGAGTCTTCTCATTTCTGGGGCCAGATGATAGCAAATGATCTGGTTTCATGGATATTCTTTACTGCTGGGAATGAAAAGTAAATCTCTTGCTGGTTTGATTGACTGGGCTGTTTCTTCTTTATCATTCTGCTTTCTCTGCAGCATCATATGGAAATGCAGATAACTTGGAGGCTCTCCACACCTGCTTTGTCATCTTTTGCTTCATGCGAGGTGGTCTGTATGCTGCAGTCAGCCCCTAAGACTGACCTATTCCATTTCCTCAACTATTCAGACAGATGATGTTTTTTGGAAAAGAGCAGATTGTTGTTCAGTTTTTTCCTTACACCTCGCCCTGGCTGTGGCCTGGCAGAGGAGAGGATCCAGTGTTGGCTTCTTGCTCCCTGTACCTGTCAGGTGTCTTTTGCCTTGTCTGGGCTGTTTGTGCTTGGAGAGGGACTGTCCCAGCTTGCACACTACCCTGTGCAGTCGGACATGGCTTTCCAGTGCTGGAGGGTAACACAGAAACTGATGTTTACAGGGATCTTTGTTGTGCCCAACTTACAGCGTTCTCTGCCTTTGGACTCAGTAGTTTCACCCCTTTTTCTGTTCTCACGCACAACTGTATTGATGTTCTTATACTTTTTAAACGTGACTTTAAAACCAGGCAACACCTGTGAGTTTTCTGTGGAGGGCTTCTGCTCCTCACAGGACGCAGGCCGAGCTCTGAGTGGCCCTCCCAGCGCCTGTGGCTCTGCACGGCCACTCTGAACCTGCAATTCTGCAGTCAGTTGGACCAGCCCCAGCAGAGCTGTGGTGTTCCATTTGTGTAATTAATACAGCTCGTAAAAGATGACTGCATATCTAAATGATAGACCTTTAGGGCTCCAGGGAGCTCTCACGGCTCATCTTTTAAAGCAACTCTTTAGATTCCAAAATAGATGCAACGGTGAAGCCTTTCTTGTCACCACAGGGTGACCTTCTCATAAAAGGCTCTTCTCTACCACAGTCGTGATCTCACTTTCTGTCAAATGTTCATATTTTAGCCTAACCCTATAAAATTAGGAAGTTAAATGCTTTTTGGCACAGACGCGTTTGGTGCGGTGTCATCTTTCAGCAGCATCTGCTTCTGCAAATAGCAGTGATCGATTTTTGTCTTCGGCTGCCTGATATCAAAATTTTAAAGATATAGTGGTGTGACTCTTGTGTTGAATTAATAGCAGGTCCTCTTTGGAAAGATGACACTGCTGTTAAGTGCTAAGATTGACAAAAAGAAATTCAGTCGTGCTGGGATGATAATTGATTTGGTGTAATGTCCTTCTGTCTCCGGGAGCGTTTCTGTCAGTCTTGCTGCATCCACACCCCTACAGAGATCATAGCAATAACTCACATTTCAGGTATCTTAGATCTGCATCACAGCTACTTCTCCTTTTCTATTACCGTCTTTTCTTCCCCCGTTTTTTTGTCAGTTAGCAATCTCCGCTTTACATCAGTTAAAAAACAAAGCAACACTGAGATGCAGTGTTATGTGTTGAGTGGAAATGTACTAAAAATTGGTGGCTAAATGTACTAAAATTGGTGGCTAAATGTACTAAAATGTGTGACTGAATGTTGCTGGTGTTTGCAAGGCCTAAGGTGACTGCAGGGTTAGAGGTGTCTGATGGTGGGTGTGAAGGGCTTGTGCCACAAAAGCACTTGGGTGGGCAGGGAGCTCTGGCACTCATCAGTGTGATTCCCTGTGTGCAGTTGTCCCTGGAATGGGACAAGTGCAATGTCAGGTCTGGTTGCTCGAGGCCTTGCAAAGTCCCTCCCGTCCCATTCTGTTGCACAACCATCCCTGTTGTGAAACTTTCTTCCCTGTGTTCAGCCGAGTCACCCTTTGCTGCAGTTCGGTTCCCCTCGTCCTCTCACTGGGAGAGGGAGGAGGTCGCGCAGAAAGTTCATTGTCCTGCACTTCAGGAGAGCAGATTTTTGCCTCTTCAGGAATCAGCTTGGTTGAGTGTCATGGAGGGAAAAGGGGCCCAAAAAGGCTGGTTCATATCCAAGGCTAACCTCCTCCAAGCTCAGGAGCAATGCATCCTGACAAAGGGGAAGTCAGGCAGAAATGCCACGAGGACTGCATGGATGAACAAGGGACTCCTAGACAAACTCAGCCACAAAAAGGAAGCCTGCAGAGGGTGGAAGCAAGGACAGGTAGCCTGGGAGAAATACAAAGAGATTGTCCAAGCCAGGGATGAGGTTAGGAAAGCTAAAACCCTGATAGAATTAAATATGTCCAGGGGCATCGAGGGCAGCAAGAAAATCGTCTCTAGGTCCATAATTTTCCCTGTTCTTCCTTTTATCACTGACAACACTGAGCTGTGTGGTGCAGTGATATGCTGGAGGGAGGGGATGCGATCCAGAGGGACCTGGGCACACCGGAGAGGTGGGACTCTGCAAATCTCTTCTGCCAACTGCAAATACTGCTGTTCTTGGTAAAACACAAGATGTGAGGAAATGGGCATGATTATTTTAACTGACACTCTGAATTAAGCTCTGTTTTGAGTGAACAGTTTTTTAAAAAGTAAATAGAAAAGAACTGAATAAGCCAGTGTCACTGGAGTGAAACATTTGCTTTCACAGTCCCCTCTGCAGCAAACAGTAATCTTCAAAACAGAATAAAAACATGATTTAGATTTTCTTTTTTTTCCCTCCCCCCAGGAAGTCTGAATTACTGAGACCCAGGCTGACTGTAAGTGAGCTGTGTATAGATTAACCTGGCTAGTTATGAATTCCTCTCTTTCTACAAAATTACTTAGTGTTAAACATTGCCGTGATTGTCCATAATAACTTACCTCCTGCTTCAAGCAGGCTGAGCTGCAGCAGAGTACAAGGGATGTGTTTACTTCATTCTAAATAAATGTTTTATCACTCAGCAGTAATTGGATTGTGATTGTATTTCAGTAATTATTCCCAACAGCAAATCTGTTCTGCACTTCGCAGACGTGTTCCCTGCCTGACCTTCACGCTGCTGGTGTGAAGGTGTCTTTCTTGATCTAATTATGTATGATGAGTTTTTTAGGTTTGGTGGGTTTTTTTTTTTAAAGGGGAACTACTGCCGGGGGTATAATAATTTGTCTTTGCTCCAGTTATCATGGTGCAAAAGTATCAGCACTTCAGTTCATGCTTGAGCTTTTAGCTGGCCCTGGAGAGGCAGAACGATGCAGGGCTTTTTCAAAATGCATCATGACATTTAGGGCTTTGCAGAATCACATTTCTCTCAGCATCACAGCCCAAATATCCTGCCAAAATTTCTCATACTTTGTAGAAATTTGTTCTGTATTTAACGTGTCTGTAGACAAATAATTTCCTGGAGTATCTTGTAGCTGACCAAGGAATTCATCTGCTTCTCTGAGGATCAGACGGAGTCTGCCAGGGAAGTTCTGGATCACTGGGTGGCAATTTTATATGCAAGAATAATATTCTGTGATTAAATCTTAATGAGTTTCCAGAGCAGCTAATATTTTTTCAAGAGGAAGGCACTGCTGAATGTCCTTAGAGAGGACTGTTTTGTGACAGCCTGCCTTCTGTACGGATTCTTGTGGGAGAGTCTCTGCATTACACAGACCCTGCCAACCCATCACAGGACTTCCCCTGTGTGCTTGTTTGAAGCTCTAAACTCTTGGTTGGTTGCCTGCCTGACAGTTTATATTTATTTCAAACGTATGGCGTTCAGCACTGAACTTATTTCCGCAGTCCAGACTGAGGCTGTTCTGATGCTATGTGCTGTTAACTCCAGTCCTCATCCTGCTTTCTGAAAATTATGGTTTCTGCATCACCTAAACCATATGTTTCAAGTATGAGTAACTTATTTGAGAGAACTTTGTGTTACAGAACAAAACCATTTAGTAACTTACAGTGCTTGCTTCCAGGATGCTCACAGGTTTTGGGGGAGCATTTAATCATCAAGAGCAGTGCAGTGGCATCGAGCTGTGTCTGCAGCTCTCGTGGTCCTGTGCTGCAGCCCTGTTAAAGCCTGTTTGCTGTGCAGGTCTCCCTCTTCGTTTGGATTGAGACTCTTCTCGAGGAATTAGCTGTGCTGTAACTCAGGACAGGCCAGTTCAAGTGGGCAGGGCCTGGGCAGCATCTGGTGCTGGACTGGTTGCACTACTGAAGGAATCTTCCCTTGGAGATGCTGGAAGCCTTGTAACCTTGACTTGCTGTGAAGTTAAATTTCATGTTTTCTTCCTGTGTTGGCTTTTTCTGCTCTCTGTGTTAGGAATCAGCATTTCCATCCTCTCACATTTCATCACTTCCTTCCTTACTGTGCTGTCGTCACCCTCCCATTTCTTGTTACCCCAAGTTTCTTAATTACAGCCTAGAATAGAATGGTTAATCTATATATTTGGCTTGTTTGAGTCTAAATCTAAGCCTTTCTTCCACTAAGAAAGTCAGTTCAGAAGAGCTAATTTACAAAAAGAAAACTAGGGCAGTAAACTTGAACACCAACTGACTATTTAGAAAAAAAAAAGTTTGGCAAACTAAATAAGCTTTTCTACTCAAATAATGTAGAAAACTTGACCACTTCTACCCAAGGCAATTTGTGTGGTATTTATAAGGTGTTTGTGGTCTTTGAAAGCCTCATTTCTGTCCTGTTCTGTTCACAGATCTAAAGGTGAGTTTCTGCTTGTAAAACAGCACTGTTTATTTTTGAAGCTTGCTTATTTTGCAGTGTGTGGAACCTGGCTGGGATGAAAAAGCCCAGCCTGTCTGGCCAGCAGCTGTTCAGTTCTGGCATTCAGTGCATGCAGTTGGTTACCTGGAGTGAGCTGTCAGGGATGGATTGCAGGTCTAGAGGCCAAGGCCCCCAGCATTGTAATCACCTCTGTGGTGGGCTTTAAGCTTTCCTGCTCCGCTTTTCTCACTGTGCAGTCAGTTTTGTGATGGAAAAGCTGCTGAAAAATAGTATTTTAGCAAGTACTTTAGCAGTACTATGTGATTTAGTGTGTGCTAAAAAAATAAAATCACTTTTGGGCATGATGTAGGGCAGTATAACCAAAACTGTATTTTTCAAAACAACTATTTTTTTATTATTTTTAATATTTCCAGGGAGGGATGAAACGATGCAGCCAGCCAGACCATCATTCCTTGAATACTTTGAACAAAAGGAGAAGGAGAATCAAATCAATAGCTTTGGGAAGAATGTGTCTGGCCAGACAAAAAATTCATCTGATTGGAAAGTACCACAGGATGGAGACTACGAATTTGTAAGTCTATACTTTGAAATTCAATCAATGTGACAATCTTTAAGAATTTTAGTCAGCTGCCATGGGATTATTTTTTGTTTTGACAGACTAATGGAAACTTGAGGAGGTTTGCTAATGCATTTGGATGGGGCATTTTGAAAAACTGGTTTTCTTTATGTATTTCTCAGTAGTCATAGGCAATCATTATCTGTAAACGTTCCTTGTTTAAAAGCAAACAAAGGAACAAAAAAGCTTGAGGACACCAAGGTATAAGCTGTCTTGCTTTAGTTCCCAATTACACATTTAAAATTAAAAAAAAAAATTCCAGATGGCAGTTGGAAAATGCATATCCTCAGTGTGTACTGTTTGACAGAGAACAGCATTAGAACCATTGAATTTCCTTGTTTTTCTCAAGCTTTGGCACAGGGTTTTGTTTTATTATATAAACATCAAGCTTATCTTCGTTTTTCTTTTCAAATCCTTATTTTCATTCTTCCTTACTAAGGCTGACATGCTCAGAATTTTCAGGAACTTTTCAGAAATTCAAAGAAAGAGCTATTATTCATAAATTTGATTTCACTTTTGTGTGTGTGTGTGAGGATGTAAAATTTCATGTTTGGTTTCAAGGAGCCAGAAGAGGCTGAACAGGGTTCCCTCCTCATTTTTCTTTGGTGATCTTTCACTGCAAGCACTTTTTGCTCAGTGTGCCCTTTCCCTGCCTGTCCATGCTGCCCGTGGTTCAGGCTGTCACTCTGGCAGTAGCTGGTGATACTCACTCCACCTTTACAGGGTGTGCAGAGCAAAATCCCTCAGCTGTTCATGACTCGAGGAGATGCCTCCCTTCAAGACTGGAATAACAGCTGGAGCTTTTCATTCTCTTTCTGTAGATTTTATAGATTTACTGCTGTTATTTTGTTGTCTTTGCTCCTGCTTTTCTTATTTTCTTATTCAGCCTGCAAAGAATAGCTGAGGGGGCCTCCTGCATTCCCCCCCCGTAGCCCTTTGCTCTACATTATCTTTGGTCTCAAGGCGTGAAGTCACTGCATAAACACTTCTTGTGCAAAAATAACCCAAAAATAACCAAGCTGCTTGTGTCTGGCAGGGCCTGGGCCCAGCACACGATTCCAGTCGAGTCAGATACTTCATTTATCTCATTCACCTCATGCTGTACCTTAATTGAATGATAAACAATTGTTTTCCCACGCGTGGCGTTTCCCAGGAGGGATGGGCTGCTTCGGAGTATCTTCGGAGTCTTTTGTAGTCTGCAGAGGATGGCCCAGGGGGAAATTTGCTGTAATTATTTTACTTTCTAATTTGGTTGATAACAAGTTTAGCAGTGTATTTGCTCCGAGTGGGATGCCCTCCCCTGGGCACCCTGGGAGCTGTAGGTGCAGGGTGCACCCAGCCAGCACAGGCAACGCCAGCAAAGGTCGCTGCCTTTCCAGCAAACAGCACCCACAAATATTTTTAGAAGGTGAAAAGCAGCTCTTGTGACCCTGTTCGCTGATTTCCATTAGTACTGCAGTACTGCCATGTACACACATTCCCAGTGTGCTGGAAGCAACAAAAGCGAGCAATAAATCGGCCTTTGGGTCACCTTTGGGAAGTAATTTGTAGAAATTTCACTTCCCAGCTCTATGTGTTTCTCCAGTTCAGTTGTGTATGAATGTACCAGCCTGCTTTGCATGTAAATTTTGGAACAGAACTAGTTTTTTTTTTTTTCTGTAGGATGAGAAAATTGCTTGAAAGCAGCCTTAATAAATAATGTGGGTGTTTGTATTGCCCTTATATGAGGGTTAGTAGCAAGCTCATGTTGTATAATGTATTCAAAGACTTAAAATCATGGATTTTTCCCATTTGGCTAAAAATTGATTGATTGATGGCTACGTATGGGTAAAAGTCATGTTTATTAATGATTTATTAATTGAAAGCATCAGTGTAATAAGCACTGTGGAATAAGGAAAAAAAAAAGCATTCATCAGTTGTATCCAGTACCTCTGTCCTAGACCTGCCTGCAGATATAACTTCTGCATTGTCAAAGTAGGCAGGTTTGAGCAGCCTTTTTCTACAGAGTTTGCAGCATTTCAAGCAGAGATGAGATCAGTGAGATGCCTGGTAAATATTAGTTCCTTTGGGCCTTAAGAAATGATTGAAATATTATTGCTTTCTGCTACTGCAGACTAGATAAATATGCCTTGTCTTCTTTTCTGTATTCCTCTCCCTCCCGTGTGACTAGCACCTGGAGTCTCCTGTCTTCCACAAAAAAAAAAAAAGGGCAATATTAAATTACAAAAGATTTTTGCTCTTTTTATCCCTGTGGCAAAACCATTTGACCTTTTCTTGACTAACATTGTTCTTCTGAAGCAGGCAAATAAGACACTATTTATATCACAATGGCAATGTCACATTAGATGAGGGTTAGATTGAGTCAACCCCATCCAGTGCAGAGCTGAAAACCCAGAGATCCTGTTCTGAAAGGTGATCAACTCCATTCCTCCTGAATGTGGTGCTCTGGCTGTGTTCTGGTTGTGATCAGAGATGGCATTAATCCAGAGTATTTCCAGAGAAGTATTTCCAGCCTTGGAATTCTGAGGTAGAAGTTGTTATTAAATGATTAGTCAGTGCCTGATGCTGTTACTGTTTATCCCCTCTCACGTTTGAACAAGGATCTTTTAAGCCCTGATTGACTGCAAACAATGTTTTCAACAACAGTACGATTTATTTAACGTGGGGAGAAAAATACTAATTATGGGCAGAAA
This sequence comes from Mystacornis crossleyi, assembly GCA_013400655.1. Classification (NCBI taxonomy): domain Eukaryota; kingdom Metazoa; phylum Chordata; class Aves; order Passeriformes; family Timaliidae; genus Mystacornis; species Mystacornis crossleyi. The sequence continues at coordinate 17,588 of VYZQ01033003.1, read as the reverse complement.
TTCTTGCTTTTAGGAAGAATCGAACTAACAGGAGGCTGCTGCAGGGGTAGGCTGATAATGGGCAGGCTGCACTGTATGGATAATTCCTAATTGCCATAATCAGATCTCAGAATTTTTGTAGTTGAATTTAATTTTGCCTGTGAACATTAGTCACATGCTGTTGCACAGACTTAATAATGCTAGAAGATTTGTTTAGACAGTGTCTTACATTTTTTTGCTTTAATCTTTCAGTAGTAGTGTAACATAAAGGAAAATTAGTTGTGTAGTGTTTCCTGCCCTTAGACAAAACAAACCCTTTACTTATTCCTATTTTAAAAGTCTTTTAACTGCTGTGAGCAGGTCAGTATTCTAATATGACTTGTGGATAAAGTAGAATCACTTGTTTTTATTCTGGCCCTACTTGAAAGGCTCTCAGTGTTGCCAAACCTATTGTAGCACATATCTGTGGATCAGCCAGTTATGAATGTTTTGTATGACATCAGTAATCCTTTTATTGAAAGCCCGTTTTGTTAGCAAATTAGCAGGTGCCAGCCACTCCTGGCTTACGGGAGCTCTGACAACATTGAAACCTTTTCAATTTTATTTCATGAGTGTAGTTCCACAGGCAAAAATCAGTGGCAGTTGAGCCCTAGACAATCTCAAGTTTTGCCATCGTGATGCGACTGCTGAGTTTTTTAATACCTGTAGTGCTGAGCTTAGGTTTTGCTGTAATTCTAGGTCATAATTGTTCTAGTTATCAGTGAATTTTTGCTATCCTGGGGGCTCATTTTGGATGTGAAGTCAAGTGGGACATGAACTTTTAACAGAGATTAGGGCAAGAGTACTGCAGGACATCAAGCCTTCACAGAATTGGAGCTGTCTGCTCCAAGGCTTTTTTTCATTCCAGCACCTGTGTGTCTGCCAACCCTTCCTTGCCTGTGTAAGGCTGCCTGTCGAGAGCTGAACTGGGACGGACACTTCCACATTGTCTGTAGCTGCTCTCTGTGCTGCCCTGGAACAGCAGCAGGAGGAGCTGGGCTGCTGAGGGCAGCAGAGCCGTTCCCCTGCAGGACCTCGTTGTTTCCTGCACTGGCAGTCTCCATCCTGCTGCCTCCGCGCTGGGAAGGAAGGTAACAGCCAGAATCAAGGCTTATGGCTCTTTCCTGAGACATCTTGCAGCTCCTTTTGGGAAAACCTTGATTTACTTGCATCTGCAAGGTCTTGGTGAGTCAGACCTTTCCCGTTCCTGCAGTTATCAACAGCCCTAATACAGGTCTGTCCTTCTCCTTGGCTTAAGGAAGAGGATCTGCATTCACAGGTTCTCTCACTGAAGCAGAAACACTTCGGAGCAGAGCTTCTGTCCTTAGAAAAATAAAACTAGCATATACCCTTGGGAATGTCAGGCTTTGCAGAAGTGGAAGGAGTAAGACCTGGCCAGTTTCTCAGATTTCTGTGGAAGGTGGCTGTTGCTGTGGCCTTTGGTCACAGTGCCACCACCCTGCAGTCTGCTGGGAGGGAACCTGTGTTTCAGCTCTGTTTCCATGCTGTGAGGGCCATTCTCTGCATTAGCTCATCTTTTTAGCTCCCTCTGAGTGATGTCTCGCTGGCTGCCGATGGGATTTTCTTTGGACAGGAAAGGTTGCTGTGATTTCCCTGGATTCCAAAACAGACTTCATCACTTCTCAGTGCACAGTGTCACCTGTTTCTCTGCTGCTGGGGAGGGCTGTCCTGCAAGCAGTAGAGCTGTGGCTTATGAAATTTTTCCAGGGCAAAATGAAGAAGGATGAGCAGGAGGTGTTAATTGGCTCTAATTGGGAGGAAGAATGCAAGAGCTCATCAGGTGCCACTTTTGTCAGGGCTGCACAGGCAGAGCCCCCAGGTGCCAGCAGCAGTTCTGGTCTCCACAATCTGCCTGTCAGGGGTGGGCAGAGCAGGAGCTTCACTGAGTTGCAGGAGTTGTGGGATCACACCCAGCTCTTCCCCACCTGTAGATCTCTTTCCGGATGTTTGGCCTGTTGCTTCCAAAGTTCTCAGGCCACAATTTGCAGTCCATATGTGACTTTTCTGTGGAATGTGCTCCTTAAAACAGACCAGTGTTGAGACATCTTTGTTTCAAAAGTGTCCGTACACCGCTTACTGTGGCCTCTGTTCTGCTTGCTTACCCTGGGTCCTGCCCAGGGCTCCTTGGAACTGGAAGCTGTAGGAGTTGGGTGCTGGCTCACCAAGCCAGTGGGACAAAGGAGTGGACAACAGAAACCTATTTCACACTTGGAATTGCAGTTTGTTCAGATAAGAGACAAAGCAATGGTCTGGGCAAGTGGTTGAAGCAAAACATCAAGAAAACACTTGAATTTTAATTGAGTCCAGTTTATAAAAGTATATTTGCATCTTTTGGAGATCTAAAATTACCTGCATTACAACAGTTGGTATCACAACTGCAGTCTCCTTCAAATAGCTGAATATCTGTATGTCCATTTATAATTATTTGATAGGAAACCGTGGTATTTTCTCTGTGTGTCTGTAAGCAGCTTCTTGCCAGGGCTTTTAACACCTACTGCTTAGATTTTTCTTTTTTACAAGTATAATGTAGATAAAAGCAAGCCTTCCTCTTCCCCGAGTGAAGGTATAATTCTTTTTCTTGAAGTAGTAAAGAAAACATGAAATTTTCTGTGTACTGGAGACAGTGTTTCATTATGCTGATCTCACCTGGGATATTCTGTTATTATTTGCATCTTCATTTCTGTGTTTTTACTCAGTAGTTCAGCATGTTACATTGGAAACAGATTTTTAAAATAAATAAATAAATAAGTAGACCCATTCTGGTATCTTTACCCACAGAAAAAGGGAAATGTGTTGGTCTAATGGTGTCTTCAGTTTGCTCAGCCTGAACAGCAGGCTGTTTGTTTGCAGTGAAAACGTGAACGTGAATCTGTTTCCTTCCAGTTAGACAAATTAGGTACTGGTGTGATAGCAAGAAATTGAAGTTGCTGAAAAGGGTATACGAAGCTGAATTCTTTCAGAGCAAGGCTGCCCGAGCATCAGGATGATGGTGTATTTTTAATATGTTTTATTATATATTTTATGGGTAGACAGCAGCCTGGCGGTGCCCGCACAGCAGAGTCTGCTTGT
>VYZQ01033003.1:0-13829 GCA_013400655.1 Mystacornis crossleyi | reverse complement strand
CCTTTTTCCCAGTGGTGACTGGAATAAAAATTACTTCTCAAGCACTGATTTCTTCCAATAGTCTTACTTTGAGCATTAAGTGAACTTATTGGCCAGGGCCTTCATCAGTTTGAGAGATAAAGCCAGGTCTGGGATGACTGATTGATATCTCTGTCTAGGCCCTATGGAACTAGGGCAGATTCCTGGTTGGGAGGCAAGAAAACTTGAGATACTTGCTTCTGCTGTGCTGAATCTAAAATAAAGATTTCTTTCTGTGGGAGAGCAGTAAAGCTACAATTATTTTTTTTTTCTGGGAGGGCAGGAAACAAATAAAAGGACTGTTTTTCTGACAACAGAAGGCAGTCTAGGAGAGACAACTATTCACTTTCAGACCTGAATTGTACCCCCATGGTATCTCCTGCTTATTGAGGAGGATCTTGAAGTGTATTACCTAAATGTAGTTCCACTGTGAAGTATGATTTACAAAAAGAGATGGGGTTTTGTGATCTTTTATTCCTTGGTTTTAAATGTCACCTGTCTTGATTCATAACATCGACATCCCTTGAATGGATTTCCTTTTTTTTTTTCTCTTCAGCCATCTGCCAAGAATTTTTAAAGCTCTGTTAATTGTTTATGTCTCTTTTAAGCATTACCTTTCCAGCATATTTAGTACAGTCTTCCCAGCAAATACTTTTAACTTGTGACATCTTTATTAAGGACAAATGGTTCATTCTGTCACCTTGCAGTCAAAACAATCTTTATAAAAATAAGCCCAGGAGCAGCTTGCTTCTCTCTTTCATTGTTTAAGTGGTCTTGAATCTTCTGTAACATTTGTGTGAGGAAGACACTCTGAACCTCCCTGCAAACCCCATCGGATTCGTGGCTGTGTCAAACCACCAGTGTGATTCACAGCGACTTCTGTGTATGTAGGTTTTATAAACCTTTCCAAATTCCCTTTATAACAACAACAAAAAAAAGAATACACCGCATTTGGTTTTAAAATTTGTTAGTATTTAAAATGGAAAAAGGTGCTTCAGAGACGTGACTCTTGTATCTGCTGGGGAAGAGAATAGATTCCTGCTCTCTTCCATTTGGTAACAGGGTCATTGCTCACCACCTGCTTTCACTTTGGTGCAAACTGACATTGATTGCAAAGCACTTACTGCCACAACTTGCTGTCAAATTTTCATTTTTTGCTATATTTTTGTATATAGCGGGCCTTCTGTGACATGAGGCTTTTAGATGAAACCTACAGTGAGTGGGAGGTAAAATGAGTTGCTGTAGTTTGTGTTGAATTGCTTAGGTCATAGCCCTTAATGGAGACTGAAATAATGCAACCTGAAATCGACTTCGTATCAGAGTACTCAGACTTGTAAATTCACCGTCCTGGATTATCTTTGAGGCCCCTTGCCTGCTGTAGATTTAATCTGCTAAGACACTGACTGCAAGTTTTGCAGATGAACTAAGTAAGGAACAGAACTTCATCCTGGGTCTGTGATTACTGGGTTTGTTCCGCTGCTGCTGCATGGTTAAGGTCAGGCTGCAACACGCATTTCTGCTTTGGGAGAAAGGGGAGAGGAATTAGTAATTGAAGCTGTGATGCTGGAAAAATACTCTCTGAGCACACTGAATTCTTTAGCAAACCTGTTTGAGCTTTGTTATGCCTTGAGATGTGTTTTCAGGGCTGGATGTGTTCTTGGCACAGCATCTCCCTTAAAGAAAGAACACTGCTGCTGAAACGAGATCTATTTGAAATGCCTCTGAAATCTTCTTCCAGCTCATCTGTCAGTACAAATGTTTGTAGAGGGTAATGTAGCTTAAAAAGACAAGCCTGTCCAGGTTTTTCTCATCTGTAGCAAAAAGGGCTCCTTTTGGAGACTCTTTGCATGGAGAGTCCCTTACAGCTGCTCTGGGTTGCCTCTTGGGGAATGGAGTCTGGACCATCTGGAAAAGCCGAGGGATGGAGCCTCCATCGGGCCTCTGCGAACACTTTCCAATGGGCAGGGTCTCATCTGGGCAAGCGCCTGAAATGATGAACTGTGAGAGGAGCAAAGTTACCTCAGCTCTGACCGCTGGGCCTGGGGCGTTTGACCTTGTGCAGCCTCTTCTTGTATTACCTTAAAGCCTGCGGAAACATCAAGGCGTTGCTTGTTGCCAGAGGAATCGGTGTGTAACTTTGGGGTACCTCAGATCAGATACTGGGGTGAAACTCTCCCCTGTGAGGGTGCTGAGGCCCTGGCACAGGGTGCCCAGAGCAGCTGTGGCTGCCCTTGGATCCCTGGAAGTGTCTGAGGCCAGGCTGGACAGGGCTTGGAGCAGCCTGGGACAGTGGGAGGTGTCCCTGCCCGTGGCAGTGGTGGGACTGGATGGGCTTTAAGGTCCCTTCCCACCCAAACCATTTTATGATTGATAATCAAAGCTTTGACCTTCAGGAAGAGGGAGAAAGAGCAGCTTAATACATATAGACTGATACAGTCTGAAAGGAATATTATTCAGAAATTAAGTGTTTAATTCCTTCTTGTTTTGTGTCCTGCCATCATGCATATATCTATTATAAATGGATACCCAAGTAATAGTGACCAACCGGGGAAACCTTTCATAGTGAATTGTGCAGGTTCATTCGAGATGGATTTTGTGGAGATGGTTCACTTGGGGACTGTCCCAAAAAATATTTGCCTCTTAAATATTAAACACATGTCCCTAGTTATAAAAACAATTGCATGGACATGCAGCTATTCATTTTTTCAGAATGCCCTGGAAATCTCTGTAATTCAGTCTTTCCTCGGAAAGCTTTTAATTCTCTCTCCTGTCTTCTTTTGCCTTCAAGTTTCAGCTGTTTCTTCCTTTCCCTCAGTGAAGGAGGGGAGGCAGAGCAGCGTTGGACCAAGGTTTTGTAATAAGCCTCACTTTTGGGTAGACAAGATGGGGTCTTCCTGGAAACAAACCTCTTTCAACAGCTCTCCTGGAGCTGGAAATAAAATGGGAGACTAGGACTCAAAAATGTTTGTTGTATAAAGTTTAACACTCTTAAGTGTTAAGATAAATAGGCCCAAGTTATTTAAACCTATGATGGCTACTTGCCATGGATGATGTAGTCTTAAGCCTTTGCAGCTGAAACTGTGTTTTAAGCCTTCACTGTGCCTTGCAGATTGGAGTGTGTGAAGTCTTCAGATATGTTAATAATGCTTCTTACTCCACATCATTAATAAAGGCTGATTCAAGTACTGATTTAGTGTTAATTAATTGGTTACCATTTCAGTTCCATTTGTGTTTTGTACTGAGCAATATTGTATGAATGAATCACTCTGAGTTCAGGTATTCTCACTTCTTCAGTTGTTCTGCTTTATTCAGAATAAGTGATCCTGAATAAAGAAATTAATTGTTAATCTTTCAGCAAGTAGAGCCCTTGGGAGCAAGGGAGAGAGGGGTGAAGGGTACCTGGGATTGGAAGGAAGCTCCGTTATGGGCATATGTGCCCTTCCTAGAAGAGCTTAGTTACTAACTTTCCAGATTTGTAAAAAAAATTTGATTTAAAGGAATCAGCATTTTCTGACAGACTGCTCTTCTTAAAAAAAAAAGAGAAAAACCCCACTTTGGTCAGCTCTGTACTTTATAGCTGAGTTGTGCAGCTAGCCAGATCCTTGTGGCCTAATGACATGATTTATTTTAGCATGTTCAGAGGTATTTTTATACTCTTACTTAAGAAAATTAAATCATAATCACTTAGAGAAGGAGAAAAAACCCTGCTGGTTTTGTTTAATCAAACCTCTGGCAAGCGAGTGCTTTTTAAAAGCAAATGGTACTCCTTTTTTGCACTTTTTTTTCTGCTTTCTTGTCCAGACAGGCTGACCTTTTAGCTTGGTTTGTAATTCAGTTATTGAAAAAAGAATACCAGTGAGATAACTTGTCTTTGTGGTTATAGGATTAGTCATCCACTTTCTAAGTTTCTAAAGGATTTCAGGGTTTGGACTTCCTGAAGTTCAGTGCTGCAAAATAAACTGACACAATCTGTCATTCCCTTTAAGTGTGTACAGTACTTGGGATGATTTTGGAAGTGAATGGGGCTATTCATACTCATAATTGACACTATGGCTAAAAAAGGAAATTTAATCTTGGACCTTAGAAGATTAAAATGAATTGCTCTTTTTTTAAAAGCTTTGTTTTTTTAATGACCACTCAGCACTCATATCAGTGAGTAGACCTTTGGATGGGTTTTCTTCCTTAATACTTCAGTACAATGCTGAGGCTAATAGCAGCTTGCAGAGGTTCTATGGGTTGTGCTGGCTGCGACACCAAAACTTTCCTAAGCCTTGTAAGGATCACAGTAGGGATTAGTGAAGTGCAGTTCTGGGCTAAGAGCAGCCCGGGGATGCCAGTGTTGGTCCAGGCTGTTGGTGTTCCCACAGTTCTGCAGTCCCTTCTCTCTGTGTCTGTAATTCTGTCTGGGTAGCCAGGGAGAATGGGATGTTTGCTGTAATCATCTGAAATTGGGGATTTTCGGATACCTTGCCAACAGCAACGCTGCTCTCTGGTTCCTAAAGACTTTCAAGGAATAGAGGAGATCTTCCAAACTGTGGGCAGGGTGGGAGGGCAGAGGTGCCTCTGAGCAGGTGAGGAACTGCTGTGGGTCCAGAGCATGTGTGTCTCTGCCAGAGCGGCCTCAGGAATGGGCTACCCAAGGTGTGATTGAGAAACCAGCAGGATCAAACATCCCGGGTGTAAATCAGCCTGAAATCAGAGATAGTGGAGCAGCAAAGCTGTGGCAGTTCCTGCTAGAGAAGAGCAGTGACCTCAGCAGTGCTGGTGAGACTCCACCAGTGAAGCCAGGCTGGAATGGAGGCGCAGCTTCTCGAGGAGCTGTGATCCTGTGGGGGCTTGGGAGAAGCCTTGCTGAGGTAGCAGGATGCCAGGCTGGAGAGAGAGGTCTTGGCCGCTGCCCTTCCTGCAGATGCAGTTTCCAGTTTGGGTGTGATGTTCCCAGTGTGTCAGGCAGGGGAAGGATGGCACATGTGGGCCTCCAGAAATTCTGAAGGGATAGTACAGATACCATGGTCTGGTGTCATGAACCTTTATTTTAGTCGAGTAAGCAGAGCTACATGGAAAATTAACTGGGATCCTTACTGGCATTGTAACAGTAGGGTGCCTCACTTTCAGTAGCCATAAAACTCCACCTCTGTGCAAGTGAGGTAGAGCCATCCCAAACACTTCACTTGAGAGGCCCTGGGTCTCCTCTGATGTAAATCTCTGCTAAGACACACTTTTCCAGTTCAGCTGGGGATCAAAAGCTGAGTGTGTGGTAGTGTCCGTCTTCTCTTCCACAAAAAGTGATGCTGTGATTGCACTTAGATATTTAACTGGCTTAAGCTGACTTGACCTCTAGGTCATACGATGATCTCATTGAAGGTGTTGTTTCTTTGTGGAAAGCCATCTGCTGTTCAGGTGAGGTGGCAGGAGAACAGTCTCCAGATGTGCACTGATCACAGCTCCTGTTCTCTTTCTTTGGAAAGTTGTAGCTGCTGTTTTGGCTGGTGCTGGATGCTGCAGCCCATGATGTGTTTTGCCAGTACATTGCCTAAATAATTAAGGTGCGTTAAAAGCAGAAGCTTGTGCTGCTGAGACTTATTTTTCAAATCTTTTGAAAGATTAATATCTGTATTTTTAATCTTGCATGAAATCCCGCAATGAGTGCATTTCATCCACTGCTTTCATAACAGTGAGAAACTTCACTGATGTGCTGATGCTAAAAGGGAGGGAAGTCAAGATAATTACTGCTTGTGTAGGCACAAGGGCTTGTTCTGATTTACTGCAGCCCCTCTGTAGCATGGCTGCTGGACAGATCTGTGAAGTTGTAGGGACCTGATGGATGAGGAAAAATGGTCAGAAAGTGCCAGTAGGTCCTTGTGCCCTTTGCATTTGACAGCTTAAAGTGAATAAATAGTTAATGCCTGCTCATACGTTACATCAAGGCTTTCTTGTGCTGGAAACGTAAATGAGAACAAGGCACTTAATTTTTAGAGTAGTGATTGAAAGTATGCCAAGTGGTATTGAGGCAGCATTTCAGGAAAAATGCTATGGGAAAAAATGGTGTGCTATTCCAACATCAATTTATATCACCATCTTCAAGACCTAAAGTCTGGAGCACTGCTTAGCAAGAGAAATTACCTTCTACATTTAATTTTGGCCAGAGAAATTGAGGGTGGTTTTTTTTTCCGTGTTCTAAAAAAGTGCATAGTACTTTTGAGTAATCTGTGTCCTCAGAGTATATTTCATACGAGCATTTAATTGATACCTTGTTTAACCAGTCTTTCAAGTTACAGGAAGCTAATTCCGGGGTAATCACAGCTCTTGCACTCGTCAGAGCTCACATTCATGAATCCTTGAGTTCCGACAGCCCTCCCTGGCTCCTGGTTCCTGTGGCACCGCTGCGCTCCCGCGTGCTGCAGGCTGAGCTCTGCCCCAGGGTGGGTGCTACAAACAGCCGCAGCAAGGGGCATCCGATGGGAGAGCTCCTCCCAAAAATAGAGCTCTGTTTGAGGAGGTGACAGAAGAAAAGTTCAGGAGTTGAGGTGGATAGGCATCAAACTGATCTGCAGGGTTCTGGAGAAGGAAGTGTGAGTGTGCCCTTGGTTTTATCAGCAGGCAAGCATCTTGATGGCTTTGGTGTTAGCCAAGGTCAAGTGAAGCAGGAGTTTAATTGTTCTCAGTGAAGAGCCTCACTTCCCCAAGGACACCTGAACACTTAATTGACTACTTGTAGGAATTGTTTTATACATGTCTCTGATTTGTAGCCACTTCTGCTGTGAGTGTGATCATCAACAGCCTCCCTTGAGGGGCTTCCACACAACTGTAGTCCCAGTTGGTTGTTCTGGTTTTGTTTTCCCAGACTGTTGCTACTGTGCTACCGTGGTGATACTTTTCATTATCTCTAACTGCAAATTCCCATTTGGCATTTAATGTTTAGCATAGCTTGGGTTACTTGATTTGAGCAAAACTCCTTTTCAAGCCACATTTAGAGTTTGCCTGTCTATATATACACAAATAAATGATGGGTTGTGCTCCCTGCTGATGGGATTGATGAGATTCTTGGGGAGACTTTGGTCACTGGATATAAAGTCAAGAACTGTTAGATTGCAGCATAAAACTAAGCTTAAAAGGCAGCTATAACAATAAAAGCTGTGCTAAATAGACAATTAATTTGTTTTTTCCTTAGCTCCCATCTAGCTCATATCTTTTCTACTAAGAATTTATTTCCCTGTATAGCGTGGGAAGCTGCAGTTTTATTACTTCTGTATTTTAGTCTTCAAACTCCCACTGCCCCTTATGAAGTGATAATTGCTAAAGCCAGTTTTTCTAAAGGCTATATAAAACTTAAAAGTTTGACATCAAGTTACGTTGAGCAGTAAATGCCACCTGGAATATCTGGGTGAAAGGCAGGCAGAGCGATTGCTGCAGCTGGGTGTTTTCTTTCTAAAAAGCCACCAGCTCTTGGTAACAGTGGGAGGATATTTGGAAAATATCCTGAGCATGTGGAAGACAAGTGTTCAAACTCACAGAAATTATGGTGGAGGGATATGACTAGAAGGCCAAGGAAGAAGAGTACAACTTCCTAATTTAGTTTGTAGGATTGGCTGTAGTATCAAAACTTGAAAATATCCTCCTTCTGAAAAACTGTTCAAATGCTTTCACCTCGAGGAAAGTAACTACATATTCCAATTTTGTTCCAGAAGTCAGGTCCATCTGCAGTTTGAAAAGTGATGGTAGAAGAACTGCATCCCCCTGCAGGGGATGGAGGGTTCCTGTTTGGCACAAGCCTCAAGACTTCAAAGACAGTATTTAAAAGGAAAGCCCAGATAGCTCGAAACATTGCAGGCTTTGTGCGAAATGCAGGGATCAAGTTCAGTGTCAGTGAGTAAAAAGAGAGTTTCAGGAGGAACATGTTTTCCACTTGCCCCAAGGTAATATTTTTTGATTCCTGCGCAGTCAGTGAGCTAGAGCTTGGCCAAGACTCTTTGTTGGGGAGAAACATGTGAAAGCTGCTGGGAAACAGCTCGTTTCTGTTTGATGCTCCTAATTCATGCAGCAAGGGGATTTTGCTGGCAGTGTTTTTGCCAGAGGAGTAACTAGGAATGATGGCTGGAGTGACTCGGGGGTTACTGGATGACTGTATTTATGTCAGTAGTGCAGGCTGTCCAGGCAGTGGTGACCTTGTGCTGCTCAAGGGCTGTTGAGGGACCAGAGAATGTGCCAAGTCCCAAACTGGTCAAGCTGCAGACCTTTCTGTAGGCAAACCAGCACGGGTGCTGCTCCGTGTGAGGGCTGTGGGCACTAAGAGGACTGTGAGAAATCATTTGCGTCAGCTTCTAATTCAAAAAGGTTTCACCGTTTGAGGGGTTTTTTGTTTTCATGGGGACCGGGCAGAGGCTGAGTTAATTCTCTAGGCTTTGTGTTTTGCAACAGATTTTTTTGTTTTATGTGAAACAAATCTGGCATGGTCTGTTTAAAAATAGCATGGCACCGTTTTGGGCTGTGTCCTGCTTAGGACAGAACAGCAGAGGTATAAAGTTCAGACCATGATGCCCTTGAATATCAAACCTGTGGCTGTGTCTAACATATCTGCAGAGAGCTTATCTTTATTCTCCTTTTGCTGCCTAGGTTCATTTACATTCAGCTGAATATCATGTTGCTGTGACACTTTACCTGACTGTTAGAAATGCAAGTGGGGTTTTTTCCCCCTGTTTTTAAAATGCTGATTTGAAAGAACTGCAACTCAAACTGTTTGCTGAGTTGAACATTATTCAGTGGGGTAGTTGTCTGCAAATCTGTCAGAAATGCTGACAAAGGAATGTCATGAATAGCTTACGAATCTTCTCCTTGAGGAAGAAATTGTATTTCAAATGATCTGTTCCTGATTTGTCCATCACTACTGCGTAGGCATGGAAAGGCTGTAGGTTATGTCCTTCCAAAGGATATAATTATGTATGTCCTTCTGAATTATACAGTAGAAATCATGAACATATTAAAACAAGATGTTGCTGTCAGTGGTGTCTGAAGAAAACAAACAGCACGGCTGTGGGTGAGAGGCTTTCAGATGAACACTTCCACCTCTGATGTTTGTCCTCAGTTGGGCATTTTTACAGAGTTAAGATCATTCTCAAAACCTCGAGTGAAAATACAACTGTTAATCAAATGGTTAAAAATTAGCTTTCTCAACATACAAGCTTGCTGGAAGAGTTTCACTGTGCTGCCTCCTCACCATTTTGATGGATTTATTTGGCCAACCTTAGAGCAAGTATTTTTTATCCAGCTTTACATTTGAAATGAGATTCCTTCCTTTAAAAGTTTGTCTTAGGTATTTGATCAGCATGGACAAAAATAGATAGCTTTTACAGAGACAGTTAGACTTCTTAGAGCAGAGGAATTGCTGAGAAGTGAGGAGAGGAATGGGACTGAGCCCGTGGCTAAAACCAGCTCTAATTGCAGCTGCTCAGCGCTGAGACTTTACCCCGAGTAACCGTCTGTCATGAGATGCTGTCTTTGTCCTTCTTGTCTTATTTTGCTCCTGGCATTTCTCTACGAGAATAATGTCAGTGTTCCAGGAGTGCACCGCTGCAGAAACAGATACAGTGGAGTCTAAAACTTCACTTCTGGGAGAAAGCCTGTCTGTGGCATTGGCTTACAGTGAAATGCCAGGCAGCAAAGTTAAATGAAGGCCATCACATTTTGAACAGGGTTTTTTTTTTTTTTCTTTCAAAAAATGCTTGTGTGAGGGGAAGGACAGGCTGAGTAATTGCCCAGGCCAGGTCCCGAGGCTTTTGCTGTCGCAGCCTGAGGCACAGCGGGAGCAGAGGGCTGGGTGTCCCCTGTTCTGCGTGGCTCTCGTGGCTCTCATTAGCCACTGGGGACCCGTCCGTCTCCCATCAGCTCGTCTGGGCTGAGCAGGCACCCCCTGGACCTTTCACCAGTGCTGCCCTTCAGCTTCTCCTCCTCTTCCAGGAGCAGCGTGGCATTCCCAGCCAGGGTGCCGTTACTGCAGATGGAAACTGCAAATAGTTCATCCTCACTGACACAGCACTGCACACAGGATGTTCCTGTGCTCCCGGATTCCTGCACCACGTGGACTTGCCTCCCTTCCTTCTCCCACCATCCCCGTCGTGTTTAACCCGTGATCAGGCTCCGTAAGCAGCCACTTTGCTCTGCGTCACGCAGGTAACCCACTTCCCAGTTGGTTCATATTAATATAAATCTGTGGGCTCTGCCCACTCCAGACTTAGCTGTTCTCCAGCATCTTCCATACTGTTTAGCCATCTGTCCTGACAAACACAGTCCCGGGAGTTGTCAAAGCTGTTGTGTCCCTTGGCAAGCAGTTCTTACGCTGTGCAGGGAGGCTTTGTGTGTCGCTGTCCACAAAGGATGTCCCGTGACGCTCCATCCTGTCCCAGGACAGCAGCAGGGCAGTGTTTTCTTACTGCTGTGTGTTCTGGAGAGACCAGCACTGGGAATCTGCTCTGCCACCTCGGGCACTTTGTTTCTGGCTCTAAGCAGCACCCAGCACCTCAGGAGGATGGCACTGAAGGCTCAAAGGGCATCCTTGCAAGATTGCAGCCCTAGGGCAATTTCTGACATTTAATGCTTGGCCTAAGCCTTGAGCAAGGTGTTTTAGATTTGTTCCGATACTCTCTTTGAGCAGTCCAGCACTGGAAGAGTTGTAGCTGCTTAGTATATGTGTTCAGTGTTTGTATTAGTATTTTCTTCTGTTTTGCCTTTTTTTTTTGACTTTTCAATTCCCTAGAGTGTGAGGAAGTGGAATGTTGAATAATTACCTGCTCCTTAATAAATTAGTGTGAAAAGGCAACTGGTGCCATGCATCAACTTAAACTGCTGTCTGTTAAAGTTGCATTAATGTGTATAAATAATATATATCTTTGTGGAGGAAGTGCTTTGTCTTTCCAATGAACAGTTGCCTGATTGGAAAAGCTGAAAGACTGTAAAGCCTGGGCAGAAAGGTTGTTTTACATGTGCCTGGATTATTAAAATGGATTTGTGATCCTGAAACAGCAGCTAGGAAAGATCTTGTTTAGCTGAATATGCTAAAGAACTTCAAAAGACATTGTGAGAAATCAGGAAGCAGGTGACTTTGTGATTTAGGGACTGGTATCTCTTCCACCTCAGGAAAAGGGACCAGAATTTCCGTATCTTAGTTTTTAGGAGTGATGCAAACTACCATTAAACATTCATTTGTTGCCTTATAGTAGGCAGCAAACATTTCACTGCATGTTTTGATTCAGAAATGGCTTGAAGAATAACCATGACAGCTGACTAATTAACAGCTAAAGTAGGACAGCCCACTTGTATGAATATAAAGATAAGTCACTTAATTATGACATTTGTTGAAAGCAAAAAAATTTGACAGTTCTTTGTGCACAAGAAAAAAACCAAATTATTTGCATATTCTTAGCATCCACAGCAGGTGCTCACTGATAGCAGGTGCTGCACAGTCATTTCTGTCTCTCTTGTGGTCACTTTATCTTGAATGGGAAAGGGACTGGTGCTTAAGTAAACATTTGAAGCACTTCCAATGTCCATATTTTTAACATTGTACTAAAATCCTGTCTTGTTCCACAGGTTATAATATTACAACATTACATAAAGGCTGTAGCTGTGGACAGTGTAGACTGTCCCAGGCCACACTTGGCATCCGTAATCAGAGAGCCAAACTTTTCCGTGCCAGTTCTGAGCAAATTGGCACAGGCAAGAGAGCCAGTTAAACAAAGGGCAGGCAGAGAGAGAACTCAGGGAGAGGGAGCTTGTCCAGACGAGCCTGACATCTTCACATGTAGAGCAAAATACAAATTCTACTTGCATATTTTATCAGTACAAGGCTGATCCAGAGTGACCTGGTGTGTGTTTGTGCTCTGGGATTTCTGGTGTAGCAGAGTCTGAATTCCTCACCATGACTGAGATTCAGCCTGATTGTACATAACTGCCTTTTTTTTTCACCTGCAGCTTTTGTCAGTGATACGATTTTCTTCCCGTTCCCTCTGTCTCCTTTTGTCATTTAGCATGAGGAGGTTTAGTTGCTAGGAAAGGGGAGGAGAAGAGAACTTTGCTTTCCTTCCATCTCAATGCAGCATTTCTGTCCTAAGCCTGCAAAACGAAGCATTAGAAAAGCAACTCCGTGGGGGAAACATTTCACTGGTTGGTTGCATGCTCACACTGCCAGTAACCAGAGCATGTAATGTACCTGTGAAATGAGCAGAAGCAGTATCCTGAGGCTCACGCCTCTCTTGCTGAGAGCAGCAGCCTGGAGCAGAGCTCCGTGTGTCTTTCCCTGCTGGAAGATGCGCTGCGGCCGTCAGAGGAGCAGCGGGATCCCTGCAGGTGTGTGGGCGGCGGCTGCACTGATGCCGGTGTCTGTTCCTCTTTTGTCTCCCTGCTAGCTGAAGACTTGGAGCGTGGATGAGCTTCAGAAGAGGCTCTCTGCCCTGGACCCCATGATGGAGCAGGAGATCGAGGAGATCCGCCAGAAGTACCAATCCAAGCGGCAGCCGATCCTCGATGCCATCGAAGCCAAGAAGCGGCGGCAGCAGAACTTCTGAGCCACGGGTAGAACGTTCTTCCACCCTCAAACAATCAGCCCCTTGCTTTTATGACTACTGAACAGATTGATTTCTATTGAAATACGCTAGCAAAATAGAGGGCAATACTTCTGCTCGTTTATTTTTCCATAGCACCTTTGTGAACTCAGGAATGCCATTAGGTGGAAAATCCTGATTGTATGTTTTAATGTTAGACATATATTTAAAACATTATTCCAAAACCGTTCTGTTACTGTTTTTAGGAGGATTGTTTTTAAACCAGAGGAACCAGATAGAAGTAGGCCAATGAAAGTTGGCTCACTCTCTTTGCAACTGAACTTTCAGGAGTCCATTTTGGTTTAAGTTAATATGGATTGTTGTCTGTAACAGCTGATTCGTTTGTGGGGTTTTTGTTTTTGTTTTCCTTTGTGAATGCACGGACTGCATTCAATTTCAAGCTGTTAACTGTTTCTACTGTTAAGGTACTGATAAGTTTTAGGTCACTGAAGAGAGCGGGTGAGAACATGTTGAAACTGTTCCAGCCTTTTGAAAGAAACTTAAATCTCAATTTTTAAAAAGCCTGTAATAAGCCCCATGCCTTACACTGTGTGCTTTAAGCAAGTGTGGTTTCTTCAAGACCTCAGTTTTGTCCTCATTTTGTGTACTTTATGAATTTATACAAGTAGAGAAATCATGTTGTGCCTCCATAAGAAATGACATTCTGTAATTTAAAATCCACACCCACTTAAAACCAAAAGCCAGTCAGTGATCTGATACCCTTTTGTCTGTCTGTTTGGAAATGTCCTTCAGGGAGACCCTGCTGAGAATGGAGTGCTGGGAAAAGGAAACAGCGTTTGAATGGGTGGAAGTTGTGTGAACCTCTCTCAGGAATTAGGTACTTCGGCTATGTCTCAGATGAGTTAAAAATCTCCACAGCTTGTGAAATATTTTATAGGTTTCATTTCAAATTTACATCTTTAGATGCTTGAATAAAAACTTGATTTCACAATCCTTCACATTTCTGCAAGGTTTAGCACATCAGGAGAGTCGAACTGAAAGTAAAGACTGTTGAATTAATGAAGATGTGCACTTATGGTGGTGGAGCAAAGGCGGAGTTGATCTGGATGAGAAGACAATTCCCGATGTCCTGCTGGAAGAGGTTCAGTCTCTTCCAGTTCCTCTGGATGCTCTTGTGTTGTTTTTTTTTAGTTTCCCTGCCGTCCCTGCCCAGCATAACTCAATCAGCCGCAATGCCCCAAGCACGTACAATCGCTG
>VYZQ01032997.1:13454-35566 GCA_013400655.1 Mystacornis crossleyi | reverse complement strand
AATACAGCCCAGAAAAGGTCTTAGATTTTAAAAACTATTCTGTGATGTCAGATCAGAGTCATTCATATTAACCCACCACATCAGAGCCCACTGGGAAGGGCAAATATAAATATTTATGGTTAGGATGAGTAAACCAGAAGGTAGGAAGGATAAAAGAATCTAACATATGACAAAGCTGCCCCTTGCTTAGGATTGTGGAAAAATGACTAATGGCTTGTGTTTTCAGAGCACACTAACAGAGATACAGCTTATTTTATAAAGCTGTTGATGAGATCACCATTTTATGGACACCTCAACAATGGAGCAGAAAAATCCGCTCAAATGAAAATTGGAGTTCCAGGTTTTACCCGAGGGTATTCAAATATAAAAGAGCTTTTGAAGCAGCCAGCAGTCTGTACAACGTGTTAGATGAGGCCCTTTACATCCTTCTCATTAAGCTGAAGTGAGGTAATCAAGAATTATTATGAAAAAATTTACCATTTTTTCCCTGCATTATCCAAACCATAATGAAACATCATTATTAGATACAGTAACTCTCTCCATAATATATATATGAAGTACAGAAATGAGATGACCTTGTCTATCCCCATTTTATCAGTGAAGATGGTTGCCTTGCAGAGCAAGGAAGGAGCTGAATACAATACTTAGGTCAGTAAACCATCCAATTTCCCTTTAGGACATTAAATAACAATTGAAATGTTGCAGTTCAACGTCTTGATTCATAACTCAATGGACATCACTCCACATCATTAAAATATATTTTATCTCAAATTTTATTGTCAATCTACTCTGTTTTCTCAGTAGAAGAAAACACAGATTAGAAATATATAATCAAATAACTTTAGTGTAGGAGCCTGAGTGTACTTGTATTAGGAAATACAAAAATCTATCTTACATTTGTCTTCCTTGAGACCTCTCTTGCTTGGACAAAACTTCTGTTCTTGAACCCATCAGATTGACAATAGATATATTTTTTAACTTGTTTATTGTTTCTATACAAAATAATCACCTAGAATTTTCCTATACTTCAACTAAAATAATAAGTAAAATTATTCTCACATCTATGTGTCTACTAAGTGATCACGGCATCAATAACATTAATTTGTTAATACAACATTTCACGCTGTTTGCCTTGTGGAAGAATAAGGATAAGAAAAAGAATGGAGGAAACTGGGAGAGAAAGGAATGCAATTGTCTGTTAAAAAACCCTCAAGATATTATCAATTCCCATGTCTGCGTAATTAGTCATAACATCTGGCAAATTTCTATTTTCAAGTGCAGTAGCATGAATAATGTTGAAATGACAGTGAAAATACTGATAGTGTTTAAATTACATATTAAAAAAAACCCAAAACCAAAACACAAACAACACAAAAATCTGTTATTTTATCACTTCTGCTTCATAACAAACTGAAGAATTTTCTGTCCCTTTCTCCTGCTGTTGCACATATTCCACACCTGTCACAGTTTGTAGAGTGGTGCCGTTGCATTCTTTGTGATACAAAAAGCTGGAAATACCTTTGGACCTGGTGAATTAAATTCAACTTGAACACAGTCATAAAGGATTTGCCATTTACTTTGGGAAAGAGAAGCTGTACAGACAAGGTAACTCTTTCAAAATGATAACTGAAAACATCTTAAGCTTTCTCCCTCTTCCAGTAGGAATAAAGCCCAGAAATCTGCAGCCATATCTGTCATGAAAAACATAGCAGAACACAAAGGTTTGCCACAAATATGCTACAAAACTTCCTTGGAATTACAACCCCCCTTTGGAATTTTCCTCTCCCATTAGAGCTCTGTGGCAACAACAAGGTAGTGTTTTATAAAAGGTATAGAAATTCTAAAAGTTAGTTAGCTTACTATTTTGTAAAAAGACCAAATGAAAATGAACCAGATATCTTTGACAATATACCCTCCTACTGTCCCATTCCCAAACCAGGAAGGTTTATGCTGTGGAATCACATAGGATATGTTTCACTAGCAAACTATGAGTATATGTAATTTTCATTGTGTCACTTCCATCACACGTCATGCAACTATAGACTATAAGACTATACATAGTTTTATTTGACTTATGTGGATGTAATAAGGGATAGGATATTATATCAATTATGACATAATGAATATTTTAAGGTAATTAAATGAGTATTTCAGACTCAATTTCTTAAAAAGAACAATTTTTTTGTAGTTAGTGAAATAAGTATGAGAGGACTGTCCAAGGTTACAATGTAAGATGTGCCCAAAAGTCAGTATTCTATCACCATCTTCATAAGCTGATGGGGCAACGTTTTAATCTCTCCCATGACCCATCCTCCCTCCAGGGGGATATCTTCTGTTAATGGGCCATCCAGTCTCACCACATGACTGATAAAATTACATCATCCCATTGTGAGATGCTCCGCCCAGTGGGAGGAACAAAGCATTCTGTCCTGGATATAATCTGAGATTTCAAACACCACAAGCAAACTTTTTCCACTGGACTCCCAGAGGAAGACCAGACCCTTCTACACCATCACTGGACCTTCAGAGGAAGACCAGACCCTTCTACAGAATCACTGCTTCAACATAACCATCACTCCAGGAGGACTGCAACCACCATTTGATCGGACTGCTGCCAGCACCCTGGCCTACAGGGGGTCGGATTGTATTCTGGCTCTGTCAGTGGGGGTCTTTTTGTGCTATTGAATTTATTTTATTTTTCCTATTGGATTGTATTTTTGACTTGGAGTCTCTCGATGGTTTGCTTTCAAACTAGTACAAGGACTTTATACAAATTTTATCCAATTTCATGGAACTACCTAGGCCTGGAAAGGGAACAAGTCTTCCATGTCATTATAATTTCCACTATTTGTTTTCATTTATCATAAGTACAACAAAATAAGTTTGTCTCTTTGGGTCATTTTTACACCTAGAACATCACAGGCAGAAGGGTAATAGGATTCCCAACTGGTCCTCTAACCTTGTGTCCTAATTAGAGTGCTACTGGCTTTTTTTAGTTATATAATTTTTCTCTTTAGAAACTTCGCCTTTGTCACAATCCAGTACTAAAGTTATTAGAAATGCCTCCGCTCGAATTAAGGTGCAAACAAGACCATATGCCAATGTCAATAATATGGGTTTTATTTGATAGTAAATATGAGAGAGAGAGAGAAGAAGAAAGAGAAAGAAATAGAAAAAAGATGGGGGAAAGAAAGAGAGTGACAGAGACAGATTAAAAAAAATACCACCACTCCATGGATCCCACCAACATCCAAATGATCCTCTCCAGCTGGTCTTCTTGGTGATGAAGGTCCCCACAGAAGCACAGAATGGATTAATATATGCTCAGGGTAGATGAGAATGTCCTGGCACCTCCCCCAGGAGGGGTCCGGTCTCTTGCAGCAGACTCTGGATCTGTTGCATCATTTTGCATAACATGCAGTGCTGTGGTGTAAGGCCTCTGGGGAGTGTTTTGGGGGTCTTTGATGGTTAAGGGCAGCCCCTCAGCTGCCTCCCACATGAATGTCCCATGGATGTGGCCTGTGGGGTTGGGGATTTCATAAACTGGGCCGCTTTGTGTAAGGGAGGACGGGTGTTCAGTGCTTCTGACCAGAGGCTACGTTCAAAACCTCCTCCCCCCTCCTTGTTTCAGGAGGAGTCTGTGTAAACCTGGCCTCTGTGGGCTGTGGTCTCCCCCAACTCAAAGCCAGATAGGGAAGAATTTCTGCTGCATTTGGCTCTCTTGTGATACATTCCTTTCCTTCAGCCTTTTTTGTTTCTCCCCAAACTTGAAATTATTGAAAAATAGTATCCCCTTTATCTTATTTAGGCAGCTTAACTCACAGTCCAGAGTTCTGTGAGTTAAGCCTCTGAGGTTGTTTCCTTATACAGTTTTTGCTATAATACAAAAAGATTCACAACAGTACTTGAGGCATGAACTCTTTCAGTCCCTGACAACCTTCCACCACCCTTCTCTATCCATATGATGTTCCGCAATCCAAGATGTTGCTTTACCCAATTTAACTCAAATTTTTTAGCTTTTTACCTTTTCTATGACTAAGTGAAGTTGAATCTTAGATATCATGGTTATATGATGAAACTGAGAACAGAAATGATACACATAGTTTATATGATGACATTAGTTATTAATTCTTGTACCTTGGAGATCTATGCGATTAGAAGCCTGTTAGACAGGAAGACTCATATAGCACCAACTGAAATCTATCCAAGTTCCTTGTATTCATGGCAATAAAATATTATTTACGTAATTTACCAAAATGCCTAAAATAAGGAAGACCAGGGGGACTTTTACCTTGCACAAGGCATTTGTTTTCATTGCAGTTGCTTCTTATAGTCTTACACTGTTATGCTAAACAAACACAGGTGCTCAAATATCAAATAATAATTTTAAATAAGATGGTAATTAAAACCTAAAGGAGAATGCCTGAGACAGCATGCAGCCAAAGCTGTTACTGTTGGATCAATAACTCTTCAGCAAAGCCTTTTCTGTCCACATTCCATCTACTAAGCGTGACTTAGTTAAGTAATTTGATTTTTTCTCTGTTGTCACAGAGCATGATGAGGTATTTCTAATAAAGGTAGGAGCCATTCAAATAAAACCTGATAAGTATGGTTACAGATAATTTCAATATGAGAGCACAAGATACAAACAAGAGGTAATGAAAAAAATAATTCCATTAAAATTACAAGAATCTTTTCTGTCAGATAATTCAAGCAAATGTCCAGTAAAAGCTTTCTATTTTCAGGAAAAGGGGAAAGGGGTGGCAGAAGAATGGCTACATCAACTCTTCAGCATTCCTAAGTATCTTCATTACAATTAATATGAATAATCTTAGAAATGGGTGAAGAACCTGGTTTCTAGTGCAAATTTATTGACATAAATAACTTAAATGAAACTAATAAACCTAAAATTTGATTCAGCTCTAAGCTATTTATAAGTAACTTGTAAAAAAAGAGAGACTATACAATTCCGCAATTTATCCCCGAGTGCATTAATTTAAATGAATGTTGACAATTAAATTAAAAGTTTAAATTGTTATCCAGAGGAAACTTATATTCATTAAGAAAAAAAAAAAAAAAAAAACAAAAAAAAAAACAAACAAAAAAATTATTTCAAGTTTCTCACATTCTACAAATGAAGGCATGTGCTTTCTCCCTTTGTGGCCAAGTCAGTTAGTAGCTGGATCATTACCCCATTAGTAACTGTTTGAAGGGATCAAAGACTTTTTGGGGTGTACTCAAGTTAGGTTGTACTCAGTTTAGTAGAACTAGAAAGGCAGATAAATTCATCTGTCCTCTAGCTGAAGATATACACCTGACAACCTTTAGAAAAATCAATGGTATATCATGTTTATATACATTAGGCAACCATGTTCTTTGTAATTGGCTCTTAAAATGATCTAAGAGTTACCTCTTAGTTTTATCTAAATCAGCCTCCAGCTAATCTTTTTGTTCTTGTGAGCCCCTACCCAAGTCATGGGTAAGTTATTGAGAAGCACAAAACAATATATCTGACATGCTTAGGGGGTACACAAGTAAGAGACAAAAATATTTTCCAGGAGCCTATTGTTCACCATTGCAGAGGACCTGGCTGGGTGCGTTTCTGAGCTGTACAAAAACTTCATGATGCACCACTCTTATCTTTGTTTATTAACTCATTTCTTTCTACATATGAATAGTCAAATCAACAACCAGGCCTTTTGCCAGTATCCCCCCCAGTAATACAGCCGGGCCACTCTTGGACAACTTGATTCATCTTTAGGCACCATTATGCATTTTTACTTGCACAATTCTCATTGATATCAGTTTAAATTTTGCCTAAGAATTGCACAAAGAGGCCATGAAGTATTGATATTTAAAAAGCCACCATTATTTACGTAAAAACTGAAAAAAGAATAGCTCATTTAATTGCATAATACATCCATTTATTGGGAGTATAAACTAACTTTTCATGAAAATGGATGCAAAATAGGAAAAGATGGGTGCGAGAAAGGAGTCACAGGACTCTTCTTACTGGTGACATTTGCAGAAGATCTATATAAATAAGTAAATAAATAAATGCTAACAGCCACTTAAAAGAGGGTTTCTGTATTGAACTTTTCCCACAACCACCATTCAGTATTCTAAAAAAGAATCCTTAACTGGTTCAACTATGGTATTATAGAATATACTGCATTTTTTTCTAATTAGCTCCAGCTCCGTACTATTTGGGGATTCGTATTGTGAAGCAAGAGCTATTGTCATATGCTTCAGCATTATGGGAAGGTGTTTAAAGTTTTCAATCAGCACTTTAAATATTTTCAAATATATGACAGTTGTAGAATACTCATTTACTCCCAAATAATTTCCTCTGATCTACCCAGTTTGATACTTTTTGATCTCTGCTTCAAATGATCGTCTGTATCACCTCCTCCTCTGTGTATCCTGTTCTTGTCATATTTCAACCCATCACTTGTTGCCCTATTAAAAAAAAGTAGTGACACAATTTACTATGATGATATTTCTTCTTTGTACTTTGTACTTCACCACATCTTCCATTTTTCTATCTCCTATAAAGTTATTTATACTCCTTGACAGGTTACTTTTTAAAATTTGAGATACTCTTTATATTGCAAGGTATTTATTTTGTCATTATTTCTAGATATGCTATTTGAAAAGAATTTATGCTCAGCACTGAGAGAGGAAAATATTTTTATAAGGGAATTTAAAGATATAGCATAGTATATCAATTTCCAGTTTCTGTAAATTTCATAATTTCTAGGAGTAATAATATTTTCCCAAAACTGAGATGATGATTTATAATTGTTTAGAGAAATTCAGAGCTTTAGATCAGAACTGTGATTTTTTTAATGACAAAATGGTAAAATTATTGACAATTTCAACTCTACTTCTTAGCACAAAGTAGTTCCCAGTGTTTTCTGTTGAAGGGGAAGATCAGAAAATTTAACACCCCCAAAAGCAACTAGTAAAAGCAACAAGAACATGTAAGAAATTTTCAGAATAAAATAATAAAAATAGTAAATATGAAGTTGTGGATTTTGACTGTCTTCATTAGGTGAGTATAGGTGATGAACTCTGAAACTCAATTGGTTGACTGCATCAAATGTGCAGCAGTTCCACTACGGGACCTTGTAGATGCAGCCAGAAGGTTACTCTTCCATGTATGAGCAACTGATGTTGCAAGGTCAGCATTAGGATGAAAGCTCTGGACTAGTAAAAGTTATCAATCAAAGGCATGACTCCAGACCAAAATTTTACAGGGAATTTTAGACAGATGTACTAGTTTGAAAACAAACCAGTGGGACACTCCAAGTCAGAACTACAATTTAATAGGAAAATAAAAACAGAAAACACTGGCTTAAACTGACAGGGTCAGGATACAACCTGGCACCCTGTTGTTCAGGGTGGTGGTAGCAGTCCTTTTGAAATGATAGATGTGGTTCTGTTGAAGTGGTGATCCTGTAGAAGGATTTGGTCTTCCTCGGAAGGTCCAGTGGTGGCTACGTAGGTCTTGTCCTCTCGGAATCCAGTAGGTAAGATGCCTGTGGTGTTCCAAACCTCAGATTATATCCAGGTAGGAATGTTTGGTTCCTCCCCCTGGGCCGAGCATTTCATAATGGGATGATGTAATTTTATGAGTCATGCAGTGAGGCTTGATGGTCCATAAGCAGAAGATAGACCCCAGAGGGAGTTACCAGGGATGAGTCATGGAAGAGATAAAGAATATTGCCCCACCTGTTTTTAACAGCTTATGGAGATGGTAATAGAATGCATATTTTTGGTTACATCTTACACTGTAACCTAAGACAATGGGGTATTTATTTTCTCCGTTTCTCACATCTATATGGAAGATAATACTTCTTCATTAAAATTATCAGAGTATTCAGCGACTGAGTGAGAGAAGAGGGAATAAATGATTTTATCAGATGGTTCACAACCTAGGGTTAAGGATGGTTAAGGGCTTGGTAGCCTTGCAGTTAAGGCACTTATCCAGGAGCTGCATTGTGTTTTGCTTTCTACACCAAGAATGATAAAATATCTTTTTTAGCCAACAATTGCTTCATGTGAATGCTGTAATGTTGAGAATTACATCCTGATGTGTCCAGTTCCCTGGGCTTCACACAAGGAAATCAGTTCTGCTGTGGAAGCCTGGGGACAACACTGTCAATCTCGAAAACCATTTTGTGGACCTGTGCCCAAGACTCTTAAGATGTATCAGCTAGGCCTTCTAACTGAATCAACATTTTGGTAGTAGTTTGGAAGGGTGTGTCCAGAAGTACTGAAAATGTCAAAACATAAACTGCACTAATGATATTTCTTCTATTCTATCTTGATTCTCTCAGTAACTTTGTTGCACTCAGACCAAAATTGGAAAGCAAACAGCAAAGTGTAATGATATAGTTATGACAGGAAAGGAAGGCATGTATCCAGGCAGATCCAGTGTGATTAAATTCAGAAGCACTTGTGTTTTCTGTGTCAAACGTTTGACTTAAGGTTCGCCTATTTGTTGCCTAACTTATCTTTCTAAAGTCAATTTCTGTGAGTATCCAAATGAAATAGTTCCATGAGTCTATGAAATCTACTTTCCTTATAAGAAAAATAAGTTTATTACATTTTCTCAGGGAATTTCTGTTTTATTTAATGCATTTTATATAATTTTCTTTTCCTTTGTCCAGATATGTTCTGCTGAAGTGCAAAAATAGTAGCTCATTGTCTTGGTTTGAAAGACAGATGCCTGCTAAGGAACCCTTGGCACCTCCCTTGGGATGGAACATATGGGCCCCACCCCTTCCCTCGTAATTATCATAACTATGAAATCAGGGGCTTTCAAGCAATGATATGGGAAAAGGAGTAACAGTTCTTTACTAGAATATATATCTATGCATAGCAAGGCAAACAAACAAACAAACAGCAGCAGCCACCCCCAGAAGCACAGACCCAGCGCAGCCTCTCCCGGCCGCGGGCCCTTTCCCCTTCGGGGCAGTGACGCTCACGGCCGGCAGGGGGCGCTGGTGGCTCCCGGCCGGGCAGGGCAGTGCCAGGATTCCCCCGCGCCTGCAGGGGGCGCTGTGGCGCGAGCGCAGCCGCCTCTCCACACGGCAATGGCGGCTCCGCTGGCAGCAGGGAGAGGGAGAGAGGGAGAGAGAAGGGGCTTTCCTTTGCAAACTCACTGGAGGCAGCCAGTCCCAGTGCCCCTGCAGATGCCAAAATGGGCTGTAGCAGGAACCTCGGAGCAGCAGGCTGGAACCTGGAAAGGCAGGGGTGAGCACACCCAGGGTGGCAAACAAAGTGTAGCAAAAATTCTGGTGCTGTGCCAGGAGCTGCAGGGGAACCGGATGGGCACTGGGGTGTTGGGTTCAAATGTAGCAAAAACCCTGAAGCAGCAGCAGAAAACAGGGGGCTTGGGCGGGGGATCGCTGCCCCGACAGCTCACCAGTGATGGCTGGTCCTGCGGTCGAGCATCGTGCAGAGGGAACTGCCTGGCAGGGGACAGTGCGCTGCCGACTCCCGGCGCAGCACGCACCGGCTCTGGGCTCCCAAGCAAGCTGGCAAGCCCCGGTCACAGTGCCGAAGGAAAAGGAAAAAAAACCAGGCAAAATCCACAAGGCAACAGTATGTCCAGTCAGATGCCCACACCACGTGGCTGCTGAGTTGATCCCCCCACCGGAAGGAAAGCGTCTCACCTCTGGTCCTGAGAGAGAGCAAGGGCCGAGCCCAGCCCCTCAGCCCCCAGCTGAAATCTCACTGTATCTCAGCCTTACCCAAGGGAAAGCCCCTCAGCTAAGAGACTGCACCCAGCTGCACCCCTCCCCCCATCTTGGCCACATCCCGTGTTTCTCTTAAGTATTCATAGTTCCGGTCTCTTAGGCAACAAATGGGAGAAAAATTCCCAAAGGGAAAGGGAAAAAAAGGAACAAATCCTAACTTCCAACACTCATTCACCTGTTTAGGTTTGGCTCATTGCAGAACTCTGGAGCTGTGAAAGGGATGTGCCCAACATTTTCAAACCATGCAGAAATGTGTTATGCATAACGTGTCAAGCTGCAGACATTTCTTCTCTTGTCTCTTTGTACAGAGCATCTGATTGTTGATGACAACTGACATTTTTTATCATAAGGTCAACAGTTTAGTCTGAAAACATTCACCATGATTTAGGGAATTTATCTTGATAAGAGGACAGTGGTAGGCTGAGTCTGGCTTTGTCATTTAAAAACAAATGTACTGAAAAAGAGGAGAGGGAAGGGAGTGAAGGGGGACAGAGGAAAACAACAGGCCTGTTTACCTTGTAGGCCATTTTGTTTTTGTGCTGACCAGATTGCTACTTGCAGCTGATCATCAAGGTAGGCAGGCTTCTTCCAGAGCAAGAAAGCTGCTGTGGCAAAATTTTCAAGTTCTTTTTGAAAAATTTTTCATGGAGAGAGGACATGAAAAGCTGTCATTGTGCAACCTTGGGAAGTTATTTTCTGTAACTTTAGGTACGCATTTTTAGAGGTACTAGTGTTACATGCCATGAAACCCACTCACGTTTCAGATATTCTGCTTGATTCAGTATTCAGTATTTCGTTTACATAGTCTCTGTTTTCAATTAATCTTTTTTTGATAACTACATACTATTTTTGAAATATGATATACCCCCATAATCCAATTCACACAAAGATTGAATTAGCATTCATTTTAAAATTTGTTTTATGGGGTTTCATTAATTCATGAGGAGGCAAAGGTTATGCTAAGAATGAATAATATTTGCATAATAACAACTACTTAGTTCCTGTTCTTGCAGTCATTCAAATAAGGGTCCAGGAGAAGAGTATTACCATCTCTAGTCTGCATGTCTGACTTTTCAATCCCTTTTTCTCAGTCAGTTGTGAGACTGGTATACATGTGCAGAGTACATAAAAGTCCAGGTATATTCTTTTATCCAGAATTTAGACAAGTGGAAGAAGAATGGATATATTCCATACATGTAAAAATACTGTGGAAGAAGAAATTCTGAAAGAAATTGTAGTCCAAAAATAATTTATGCAGAACAGGATAGAATTAATATGGTCTGACAGAGTTTTTGTGTAATACTCAAAGCAAATCAGTTTGCACATGGACAGAGCAGAGCAGGAAGATGGAAGGAACAGCCACTTGCTTTGGTTCTACTCTTAAAATATATTGCAAATGAGCAGCACTTGCCTGGTCTGAGCTGTATCACTCAGCTTCTAGGATCTTTAGAGGGCTCATCATGTGGCAGACTGTTTTCCATGCCACTGCACTGCTGAGCTTTGTCATGTTGTCCCACTATAAAACACAATATTCCCCTCTCATTTCAGAGGAACTTGTTTGGGTATGAAACAGGTTGCTAAGAAAGTCACAGTATTCACCAACACATATGATAAGCACACATGAATGAAAGATTTTGGTGCACAGAAAATCCTAAGGGGGTGTCATAAAAGCATCTCCAGGTGATGACCAGTGCCAGATACTTCAGACTGGTAGATTGGTTTAGTTCAAAAGCACAAGGTGAACTGTTTTGGAGCTGTGTACCAAAATAAGTGTGGCTGTGTACAAAACCTGAATTTACCAGTACTCATATGCATGACTATCTTTGAAACAGCACAGTTTTAACTGAGTACTGTATTAAGGTACAGAAATAAGTTTTAAAATTTCTTCTAGTTTAATATCCAACTGTGGAAATTCCTAGCGAGCTGAACATCCAAACTTAGACAGAGACAACTTGACAGCAAGCTTTAGAAATCACAGTCCTTAGACACTCTTAAGAGACTTTTCTGCAACCTGGAGGCAAAACCTACGATATGTTGAGATGGGTAAAAGTTTTCCTGTTGGTAAAAAAAAGATAAGAAGGGCAGAGGTTTCCAGAGGCAAAGAGATGTCTATTTTGATTTCTCTCTTCCTTACCGCTAGAGGACTTGCACCAATTTTCCACTGAGTAACAAGAATTAGTAATAGCCGGACTCCAGAGGCTGACATTGACAGAGGCTGGGATGAGTAAACTAAGAGTCACTTATTGCCCCTGAAGAATGGAGACACCAGCGATGGACACTGAAAGTTTGTACCACCATATTCTCTGCTCAGATGCAGCAGACATTGTGTTTGATGGAATCTTCAGACTCAAGTAAGATACAGTTTTACATTGTCTCAGACAGGAAAGAGCATGAGTAGGTACCATAAATTCAATGTACCTACACTCCTAATATCCATATAAGTGCTGAGATAACTTAGTTATTGTGGGAGGTTTTTGACATCACTTTTACTTTCACTAACTTTAAAAAAGGTATGATTTTTTTTTTTTTTTTTGGTGTAGAAACTAATTCCTTAATTGTTCTCAGGGGATAATTATTTCAGAGAATGTCCTCATATGAAGTAACTTAAGAAACATTTGATTACGGAACCTGAGCAGACTTGAAACAAACTTATGGCAGACAGGATATAATCACTGACCCGCAGAACCTTTCTAAGATTTTTAAGGAGCAGATAACAGAGCAGCCCTACAGAGATGCAGTGATTTTTGCTGAAAGTAAGTTATATATGGGTACAACTTCATCAGTAGCTACAAGTATTTTTTAAGAATCTAATTGTCATTTACTTTATTTTCTTTTCTTTTCTCTGCCTGGATCTGGATAGGCTTCAGTTCTCAGGAAGAAAAAGTTTATAGCTTCCTTAATGAGTTGTGACAAGTTCTGTTCATCTTTCAGCTTCTTTTTTTCTAGTATGCTGAAGCCTAATGGTTTACATTTATTATATTAAAAAAATACAGTGACACCTTAAAATCTACTACACAAGAATGATCTCTCATCATCATTTGTCCATTTATGCCTTTCACACAAGCTTTTCCAAAGCTAGATGGGCTAATGGACACTTCGAATTCTCTTTGCAACTCTGGTGCTGACCTGCTGCATGAACGTATGCAGTTCACTTCTCATTCTTTTGTTCATCTCCTCTCTTTAGCTCAGAAGCTCTTTAGGGCAAATGAATGATGTAGTCATTATGGCTGTGAAAGAGATAAGGTGCTCTAACATCTCACTTTTCACTATGCCTTTTCAAAGAAGGTACCTTTCCCTGAGTCCAAAATTCGTATTAAAATTGGTCTACGGTACCAAATTTCGCCAGTGGTATCTATGAACTATAATCTCACAAAGAATTTTGTAGAAACTTAATTTCCTGCCCTATGAAAATTCAATTAATTCTGGCAGCATTTCAAGATAAAACGCTTCCATTTCTACCTGAAATGAATTGAAAGTTTTTGTAGGATATCTTTCATTGCATAGTTTACAAAGAAATAGGCAATATTTTGAATTTGCTGTGTTTTATGTAGTTTTCATAACAAAAGCTTAAGCAGCAAATTGAGATTTTGAAAAGAGGACTGTTCTAAAATACAAAATATCTGTAAAAAATGCAAAAGTATAGTGACAATTTTATCTATCATTCATTGATGCTACTTACAGAGAATCATGTAGACAAGATTTTAATTGTGCTTCAGGGGAAATACTTCTTCTGCATGGTGGCAGAACTGAGCAAACTATAGAGAGAACACACCCGGCAGGAGAGATGTAGAGAGCGGTTTATCTAGAGAATATTCACTGTGCAATATAGAAGGTAATGAGATAAACAACCCAAACTAAAAGAATAAAGTTCAACAAAGTTACAATGACTTTCATGAAATAGGTATTCACCTTATGTCTGGACAGATTTAAATTATGAATATTTCTATTTCTCATTTCTAATTAGAACATTTAGCTGATTTCAGGTGCTTTTAATGATCATTCCAGGGAACATGATCGATCTCTAGATTTTCTTTGAATTTAATATTTGAAGGGTTTTTGAGGGTGATATGAGTTTGCCTCCTTAAGGCAGCAGAATTATAACTAAAAGTAAAGAATTTTTTTTTCTTTGTTTTTTAATGTGTTCTTTAGTGGAATCTCTTGCAGCATGGAAGGCAATGATTCCTCTATCTTTCACAGAAAAAAAAGAGTGGAATTAAAAAAGTAGGGATGTAGAATAGGCCAAAATGTTAAAGATAGTTTTTCAAATTTCAGACTTTTATAATTAGCAGCAGCAATGGTCTTGAACATAAACTCAAGTTTCCTATATATAGCTCTGAGGCAAATCTGGAATTTTCAGTTGCATCCATCTCATTAAGAAATTAATCTAGTCAGCCTCATTTTCAGAAGGGATGTTATCAGCTTCGCTCTTTATGCACTTTGATATCTCCTTCTCCCAAGCAGATCAGGTTTCAGTAGATTTTGGAGCAATTGTGCAGCCTGACCTTATCTCACTCTTCAGACACCGCGTGCATTTGAATAGGGATTTCTGGTGTGCACAAATAGGCAGAGCAGCAGGAGATTTGCGGAGAACTTCAGACTCATTTAACAGCCATTGCAGCAGCTATCTAAGATCACATTTGTGACCAATAGTATTGACTCAGTATTGCCTTATATTCTTTCTCCCCTCACTCTCCTCTACTTTACACTGTTAAGGTCCAGTTTTTAAAGTTATTAGAAGTGCCTCTGCCCGAATTAAGGTGCAAATGAGACTATATGCCAAAGTCAATAGTATGAGTTTTATTTGATAGTAAAAATGAGAGAGAGGGAGAGAGAGAGAAAAAGAGAGGGAGAAAAAAACGAAGAAAAAAAATAAAAGAGAGATGGAGGGACAGAAAGAGTGACAGAGATGGAAGAAAATATCACCACTCTGTGGACCCCACTGGCGCCCCGATGATCCTCTCCAGTTGGTCTTCTTGGTGGTAAGGGTCCCCCAGGAGGCACAGAATGGATTAATATGCACTCACGCCGGGTGGGAATGCCCAGGCACCTCCCCAGGGTGGCGGAGGGGAAGCAGTTTAACACAGTCTCTTGCAGCAGACTCTGGATCTGTTGCATCACTTTGCGTCACATGCAGTGCGGTGGTGCAAGGCCTCAGGAATGAGTCTGGGGAGCACTTTAGGGGGGTCTTTGGTGGGTTATGACACCTCCTCGGCTCCCTCTCATGTGAACGTCCTGTGGATGTGGCCTGTGGGGTTGGGGGTTCCACAGCTGGGCCGGTTTGTGTAAGGGAGGACGGGTGTTCACTGCCTCTGAGGAGAGGTTACTCCACGCACCCGAAACCTCCTCCCCCCACTCTCGGTTGCAGGAGGCAGGGGAGGCATCTGTATAAACCTGGCCTCTGTGGGCTGTGCCCCCCCCCACCCCAAACCCAGCCAGGGATGATTCTCTGCTGTGTTTGGCTTTCTCATGGATGCATTCTTGTTCTCTCAGCCTTGTTTGTGCCTCCCTAGACCTGAGATGATATAACAAAAGTGTCGCCTTTATCTTATCTAGGTGGCTTAACTCACAGTCAAAAGTTCCAGTCAGGCATCTTCAAGGAGGGTTGGGCTTCTGTGGTTGTAGCTCTTTATACAGTTTTTGCTATAATGGGCAAAACTCCTTCATAAAAATGTTTGAGGCACGAACCATTTCAGTCCCTGACATACACCCAGATTTCTAAGTCAATAGGGAGAATAACTGTTTTCTAATGAGGCTGATGGAGACATTAATAATTTTAAAACTAATTGTTCCTAGATTCTTTGTCAGTATTCCATGATCTTATTGTGCTGCTTGGAACTCTTGATTATTTTCATCATGGTCAAATTAATTGCTTAAAGATAAGGTGATATAAAAGGCACAAAGTTTGATGTTTGATAATGATCACGACTAGGAGGCAAAGATGCTTAGTTATCCTTTTAAATAATCATATCAACCATAATGAAAACCTACTTAATTTATGATTTTATTTGTTTATTTTACCTAAACTTCTCAAATTCTTAGTTTAATGCTTCTCTTTCTCTTCTGATGATGTCAGTGGAATGATCTTTCACTACATCTTGAAAATTAACATCCTGGACATATTTCTGAAAACCTCTCTCTGATGTGAAAACTGACACACCTTTAGTAAACTTCAGTAATGGTACAGATATGCACAAATTAATTAATTAAATGGGCCCATCTCTACCAAGAAAAAAAAATTCAAACTAAAATTCAAATTAAATTCTGTTGAGAGTATTTTCCTTAATTATGTTTTCCATATATAAAAAGGTCTGAACACTTTCATCTAAGTTCTATATTTCTATTGAAAATGTGATTAAAGGTTGAAAACATATAACTGATTTAAAATTTAATTAAAAAAAAACATAATCAGAGGGGATGTATGATTTTTTAAAGGAAAACCATAACCTTTTTTTGCTTTATATATATTGAAAGCCTTCATTAAGTACTATATTCTTCTTTTTGTCCTATATTCTCATAACCTATGTCTCCTTATGAAGTTTACAAACCATGCACCTGCAGGAAATAAGATTTTGAATCTGTAGGGAATGAAGACCAAATTCTAAAATGACTATGCTGGTTAATTTTCACATCAAAGAAAATATGGCGTGGAAGTTTGAACAGAGAACTTTTTATGCTTCAGAATAAAAACCCTAAACCAACAAAAAAAAAAATAGCCAAATGAATCAATACAAATCAAGAGATAGAAAATTTCAATAAAGTGCTAGCAAGAAATTACAGATGGAGGTTGGAATTGGAGAGAATAGGAGAGGAGAGACATGGGATTCAGTCAACTGAGAAACACTTGAGAATCTTTGGGTAGTGCTAGAACTACTTTTACTACCTTATTTTCTATATGCAACAAAACCCTAAAGCTCCAATCTGAATGTAATCATTCTCTACAGATAATAAATCAGTAAATACAAAACAAAAAGAAAAAGTAGGAAAATTAGGGCGAAACAATGCAGGAGAACAGAAAGGCAACTTTAACCTTCTGTTTTAAATAAATTGTTCTGGCTGTACAGTTTGCAAACATGAGCATGTCTTCCTGCTTTTATGCCCTAAATGCCTATCACTCTTTGAGTGCTGTTGAGTGAGTTAGACAATATCTTAGCACAATAAAAGTTATTAAACTTAAAAACATATAAGTCACTGAGACTTCCAAATATCATAAAGAATCTACTGTCTCTTGCTGAGAGCTCTCGATGGGGAGAGCAGAGACTACAAGAACTAATCCATGGAAAGACTTGCCAGCATCTCATGGCTTGCAAAATATTTTTATATATTTAACGATTTTTCTGACATTTTATCTAGGAATTCTGAGCCAAGAGGCATGGCTACATAAGCACATCATTGCAAATTACTGCTGCAGCATAGTACCTATGTTGTAGTATCTACCCCAATGCATAGGCAATATCACTTTCACTGTGTTAAGTTTCCAAGTGTAACAATGTGACCTCTGGTGAAGGATAAGCTCATTACTGAAAAGTTAATAATAAGAAAATAATGAGGAAATTAACTCTATGAGTCCTTTCTTATATTTCTGTTTTCAGTTCTTATTTCTGGATCAAAATGTAAATGCACATAAGCATTTTATTGTTTTATGTTATTTTTCTGTCTTGTGTTTTGATAACACATTAATTATGGATGTAAATATAATCTTCATGTGATCTTTAGGCTTCTTTTTACCATTTAAATGTTATCTGCTTCAAAATGTTGTGTTGGAATGGCACTGTACAACATTTGTACCCTTGTACTTGGTGTTGGAACCAATACTGAAGGGGAGGGAATTGCAAGGGTTTAAATACTGAAGAATGATGCTTTCGTTTGAGATTTGGGACATCTAAATTCTAGAAGACAGTATAGACAAATTTCCAGAGCTCTCATGTCTATCCCATTCTTCTGAGATGTGGTTTGATTACAGCATGTGATAGGGAGATGACACTGGCTGCAAACAACAAGCCAAGCAAAGACACTCTAGTGAAATTTCCTAAATAATTTTTCTGTGGGACTCCCACAAGGCTTTAAAATAAAAATCAGTCTCTGACTGTAACTTGGACAAAGAAGTATCTTTCGAGATTCCAGAGAAAGTGAAAATTATCATGAAACCCATCCTCTCTTTTTCCTCGTGGTTCCGCCACTGACATCATGTTAATATTCCTAAGGTAGCACATTTCTTTGCATAGCAGCCCCTTTTGTACCTCGGTAAGCAATAGGATACCTTTGCTGTTGCTTGAAATGAAAAAGGAAAAAATTTTAAAACAACAGCTATATTGTCAAAACACAAGTATCAGAAACTGAAAAGTGAATAGAGTAAGAAATAAATACTCCAATATAAGTCCAAAATCTAAATACTCTCACATCTCAAATACAATCCATTAGATAAGTTCTCTGTTGAAAAAATGTCTACCTAAATGAAATTACATTTTGACAACTTTCTCAAACAGGTCTTCACCAATATATCAATAGCTAATACTGTGATAACTCCCTTTAAAAGTAATATTACAGCATTCCATCTTGATTAGATTTTAATTTATGCACGTGAACTCTTGTGCTGTTTACTTATGTAGAAAAAATGACCCACATTTATTATTCAGATTCTCCCTTATAGATATCATATAAAGGAATAGATATACTTCTGCTATTGAACAAATACCCAGTTATAGATTTTTTTACTGCTCTTATTTATTTTGACTTCACAGTCGTCAGTTACAAGATGCAGGATATACAACTATTCTGTGCTAGTACTCTATTCAAAATGCAAAAATCACCTAGTAGTTGTTCCTTCTAGTGAAAGCTGCCAAATTAAGTAAAAGTGTATCAGGTAGGTACTAATATAAAAGTGAAACTTTCATGCATTTACATTCTCAAAGGAATCTTTATCTTAAGTTTTGTCTGAAATAAGATAGCATAAGAAACCAAATCTGATAAACACATCTGTGCCTTGCCATTTGTATGCAGTAATGGAACTTGAAGAACAATGTGAAGAAAACAAAATGCCAAGATCTGGAGTTAAGAAACTGTGTACAAAAAACTAATCTTAAATCTCTATCATATAAATATTCCACTCATACTGACTTTGAATATATACATTTAGGGTGCTGTGAGCTGAGTTCACATTTTTTAATTACTACTTGAAATACAACATCAAATATTTTACCCACTCCTCCCAAAGAAAAAAAAGTCATATTTCCAGCTCTTATTTCAACTCAGAGGACCTAGAGGGAAAAGCATTAGCTGTGTTTTTTTAACTTGTTGAATTCTTTGCCCCTCTAAATTGCAGGACCTAGCAACAAAAACAGAAAGAGGTAGGGAAGGGAAAGAATATTATACCTGCATGCTGTTGGTGCAGGTGCACCCTGCTTCACCCACCATTTGTACTGCAATGTTCTAATAGTCACAGACTCTTAGCTCTTCTAGAGTAAGCATCGTATTCCATTACACTGCTCTTCTGGGAGTACACTTCTCTAATCTGTAAAAAAAATTATTTCTAATCTCATTAGCTATAGGCAAGCACCTCCTTAGTTCAGGTGGGTAAATGTTTGCAATCTTTGGAAAATCCTGCTAGATGAAGTCAACATTGAATTAATTAATTAATTTTTTTATTTTTTTTTTTTTAAAGACAGGTGTGAATATTTCAGGTACCTGAATAGGTAGACTACATCCTATCAATAGGATGATCTTCCTAGTCATAAAGTCATTAGGCCATCACAAGACTCAGTAATTGTATTGATATAAGAAAAGGTCTCACTAACACCCCAAATATCAGCCACCCCAGGCACAATCAAATCAGAACTCAGAGCAGCTGTCAGTCTAAAGGCTTAACTGAACAAGACGGGGAAAAGGTCACAGGGGTTTTCATCCCTCCCAGAGAGTATTCTTCCTACTTTCATCTTCCATAATAAGCCAAATGACCACCCTTGGAGCTGTGATCAGGAGCAGGGAAGACTTGTTTGTACAAAAGTGTCTC
The DNA here is from genome assembly GCA_013400655.1 of Mystacornis crossleyi. Lineage (NCBI taxonomy): Eukaryota > Metazoa > Chordata > Aves > Passeriformes > Timaliidae > Mystacornis > Mystacornis crossleyi. The sequence goes on along the minus strand of VYZQ01032997.1, from coordinate 15,793 downwards.
TGGCTTTAAATCTCCTTTCAGCTGTAACACTCAGTGAAACTGTCATGCTATATGAATTTAAAGTAACACAGAAACCAACAGCAAAAGATTCTTTCTTTAAAAGTCGTTATGTATTTAGCATCCAAGCATTTTAAGTGGGGATTCTGTAAGGAAATTTACAAAGCCCAATGGTATCAAATAATTTTTGTACTGCATTTAGAAAATGAATGAAAAAAGCCTCAGTTACTGGAATGCTACAAATTGTAAGAATAGGCCAATATTATATTTAATAAGATGCTCTTATCTAAACATGGTAATAGAAATTGAAGGTCACACATACAAGATGACAGTGTTTTGGAAAGTAATGACTGGAGAAAAAGGCTGAAATGTTACAAGAAAAAAAAAACAGAAAATTAGTTCCACATACAGTGCAGTGCTCACAAGTGCTCACAAATAAGGCAGTTGGTGGATTTCCAACTCAAATTACAATGTTGTTGTTCCAAACTTCATCTTAAAACATTCACAGCCTGGAAAGATGAACCCCCAGCCTTGGATAAATGCGTGGTGCTTTATTTTTGAGCTCTCTAGCTTTATGCACACTGCCTGAAGTCGTTTATACCTGGATTTAAATTTAACTTCAACATTAATACATCTTGTGCTATTTTGTCCTGTCTTGTCTAATGTAATCAACAGCATGGGTCTTTTATCATTGTCACTTTGTCTTCAGCATGCAGGAGCTGCTCAGCAAACAGTCTTCTGGAAACTTGCTTATTGTGTATCACCTCTGACTCTGGCTTCTCATAAAGCAGAGAGACAGTATAAATTTGTAAGGTTTTTTTATTTATATATTTATCATCAAAAAATGTCAAAATCCCCATTGTATTCATACTTCAATTTCCATACATTCTGTGATGTACAGTTTGAAATAAGCTCAAAGAACGACTCTTAAGAGAGGTAACTAACACAAACAGTTCTGTTCATATTGGATAATGATTCTATTGCTATATCAATCATCTATAGAAAGCTTATACCCAAATATTATGGCACACTGTCATCACTGTAGAATATTAGAATAGAATCAGTTCCTTAGATTATGGACAAATAAATACACTAACAATGCGTGTCACATTTCAAAGTCATCACTAAAACATTTTGGGTGAAACCCTGAACCCGCTTAAAGTCAGTGGCAAAACTCCCCCTGGCCTCTGAAGTCAGACCCTATCCTTTATTGCTGTCTAAATTCATTTTTGCCAGCCATGTGACAAATTATTAATAGAAGCACAGGATATTACTTAGTCTCAGCAGAGATGGTAAGAATCAGAAAAGAAGCTTTTCAAATACATTATACATGAATCAAGCTGTTATCTTTTGAACAATTTGTTCAATGAGTTGGCATTCAACCAGATAGAGAGATGGTCAAATACTGCAAAAGACTATTCTTGAATAATTTATTTAATGAGTAACAGCTACTTTCGGAGGATAATGTATTCTGTGAGTATATTCAGCAGCTTACAGCCAAAAGTGTTTTATCCAACATTAATTACTGTTGTTTTGTTTTGGGGAAGCATAGAAGTACTGTAAGGTTTTGTTTGTTTTGCTTTGATCTTCTATCACTGCACAGTTGCCAGCACTTGTGCTAGAGTACACAAATAACAGCCACCTGACTTTTGTTACATTTGGTTTCACGTTGCTTCAGCATGTAGGATTTGTTAAGTTTCATCTAAAGAATTGAAGTGACATTTTAACAGTCTGTGCGTCATGTATTCAAGCAGTAATTTTTTACGAGACTTAAAGAAAAAAAAGCAAAACAAAAATTAGAAAAAAGCCTCCAGCTTCCAAGCAGCTTGAATTTTGATAATATTGCCATGTTCATGCTTTCTTCAGCAGCTATTAAGTCCATATATGATTTTCTAAAAATGTTGATTTTTTTTAAAAAGACGGCATAAACTAATTTACATAAGCAGCTGTTGTGTTTAATTTCCAAACCTAGGAGAATTTCATTCTTGACACAAAGGCATGGAAATAAGCTGTGTGTAGTTTTAAGCACTGTTTCCTCCCTGAGAAAAAGTTTAAGCAAATATTCACATCTCTAAGTCAGTCTATGCTGTTGGCAGTTCCTTAATATTATGGCATCCATGCCCTTGAGATCTCTTCTCCACTAGACACAGGTAAGAATGTTGTGATTCCCATAACTGAGATGTACCCCGAGACATTCATTCCAGCCTTTTTTCTGATCCTCATCGTTAGCCTTTATGCATTTAGCTTCTTACACAATCATTTTAAAACACTGTATGAATACTACTCTCAAAACACTAAGACTTCATCAAAACCATAAAGAAACTGCAGGAAAATGTGAAAAA
>VYZQ01032995.1:220207-230654 GCA_013400655.1 Mystacornis crossleyi | reverse complement strand
TTTTTTTGTCTGTAAAGCATTCCAGTTTTGGGGGAATTCTTGATACCCAAACTACTGCACAATGCACAAGAGCACACCTGGGCATCACCTCTGGGAGAGTTCACACCTGGCCGGGGCTGGCAAACATCACCCCAGGACTTGCAGGAATCTCCTGGCCCTGACGAGGACAGGCCTGGGGACATGCTGGGCCCTGGCTTGTCCTATGGCAACAGGCTCAAAGCCAGGGGTGCTGCAGGGCTGGGCACCGTGCTCGTGCCCCTCACTGGAGTTAATGCTCGCTTTCAGTGCCTGTGCTGATTTGGGGCTAAGCCTTCCTATCTGTTCAGGCAACAGTTTAATAGAATCAGAGAATCATTTAGATTGGAAAGGACCTCCAAGGTCATCAAACCCAAATGATAACCCGGCACTGCCATGACCACAGGTAAAACATGTCCCATAGTGCCACAGCTACACAGCTTTTAAATACCTCCAGGGACGGTGACTCCACCACTGCCCTGGGCAGACTGCTACAATGCTTGGCCACCCCTTTGATGAAGGAACTTTTTCTAATATCCAACCCAAACCTCTCCTGGTACAACATGAGGCCATTTCCTCCGGATCTATCGCTGTTATGTGGGAGAAGAGGCCAACCCATCTCACTACACCCTCCTTTCAGGTAGTTCTAGGGAGCAATAAGGTCTCCCCTGAGCTTCCTTTTCTCCAGACTGAACACTCCCAGCTCCCTCAGCCCCTCCTCATATGAGTCACTCTCTAGCCCCTTCACCAGCTCTGTTGCCTGTTCCTGGGCACGCTGCAGCACCCCAATGATTATTGCCAAGCAGGTTTCCAATTATCAAGCCTAATTCTAATCACCAAGTAGGTTTCTAATGCATTTCCAGCCAGTCATTGACATGCTAAGGAATTTCACGCAGCATTTTCAAAGCCAAAGAAAACACTACACTGGTAACATTAGTCAAGAAAAACACGAGTGTAACTGTAGCTGCTGGTCACAGATCATCCACTGCACTGCTGTGATCATGGCCCGGGGGGGCTGTGCAGGGATGGGAGAGCCAGGGGATGGACAGGTGCAGAAAACCAGAAACAACATCGCTCTGGTCTCCAGCAGCTGGGAAACCCTCCCTAGCCTGGAAAGCTGGGAGACAGGGAGCAGGCAGCCACCCCTGTACACCTCCACCAACAAAATCCAGCAGCTCCTTGTACCAAAGGATTGCTGCTACAGCTGTTGTGACCACCCAACAACAGCACACAGTATTACACTCATTACTTGCGAACAGTCCACCTGTGAATTAAAAACCCCACATATTTTACTAATTACTGCCTTTGGGGCCCGGAGAAAGCATTGTGCTGACAAGTTTGAAGCATTGTGCTGTGCGCAGGGTTTGTACACGCTGCGCTTGCTGCATCATTTCATCCAGCTCTAATGGGACCCATGCTCCCTTAGAGACCAAAGGGAGAGTTTCTGGGGCTGGGGTGCAACAGGAGACCTAAGCTCGACCCTCAGCAGCAGTTCCCAGGGCAGGAAACCTCAGGTGCACATCAGCTCCAGGTCCTCACGTGTGATTTTCAATCTGACAAGATCCCCAGCCAGGATTAAGCCCCTTGGGCACTAAACACGTGCTGCAAGTGTTTGCAGGGGCAGGTCTGAGGAGCTCGACCCAAAGCCTGTTAAAGCTGGTGACACTGTGCCCTCTGATTTCAAAGAGCTTTGACTTGGGACTCTGCTGACCTGGGCAGATTTTGTGCAGATGTTTTATTACTGTTTTAGCTCATCTGTAGGTGGCTGGAGGAGAAAATCAAATGAACTCCTAGCCCCGAGAATTAAAACAAGATGAAGTATTGCAAAGGCACGGTTACCTTGAATTAACACACTGGTATTATTACAACAGTGATTTTTAAATTATCTCCTGTTTTTAAACAAGAATTTTGTAACTAAATTATAAGTATCTTTGTATAGGTTTATGGCTACTGTGCTCTTTATTATTCTAGCCTGGTTTCTAATGCAAGGTTCCACTTTTAACTTCAGCTTTTAAATGAATGCAGCTCCCACCGAGCCACTTGGAGCCGTGGGGCAGACATTCCACAGGCTGCCTTCCTCTGCGTGGCACAGGCTGCAAGCACAGCTGGTGCCTGACTGGATCACTTTGCTGCATCCCACTAGATAATACCCTGGTCCTGGTGCACTGCTCGGCTCCCGTGTCACGACCCAGCAACAAGCCCTGCCCCAAGCAGCAGCACCTCAGTGTGACACGGCAGGGAGCTAAGGAGTGGGAGAGACGTTTGATGAGAATCTTGAGCCCATATTTATTTCTGGGTGCCAAAACAGATTTAATATTTTATTAGCTGTGGAGTTTGCAAGACAGCTGATTATGTTGGGCTGAGGCAAAGCAGTCAGTGCTTTCAAATGCAGAGCATCCATTTGAAATGACTACGGCAGGCACAGGCCAGGCAGTCGATGAAATATTTAGCTTGTAAAGCATTTCTGTGTGCCAGGCTGAGGCCAGATGTGGGTGCTGTGATGTTGTAAACCACAATACCCAAATCTGAGGTGCCCCAGCCCCAACATGGAGGCCTCAGAGGTGCAGCAGTTTCCCAAGGAGTGGGGCTATGGGGCTTCAAGGTCCCCTATCCCCTGCCAGGGTGCAGGAACCCTTGCTGGGCACAGACTGGTTTGGGAGAACACAGGCATCAAAGTCTTTCCTGCGACTCAACTTGGCAGAAAATGCTGCCTCTTGCACCCCGCTCCGGAATTTCAGTGGTTGAAAGTGTTCTGTAGGGGTAAGGAAGGCACTCTCACACCGTAAGAAATTGTTTTGAAGCAAGTTTGACTTTTTGTTGTCACAAGATCTGATACATCTTTTATTAGCTATTTTTATTAGTTACTTTCTTATTGGAGTTTGCTAGATCTTCCTATAATATGGTCCAAACCCTCTAAATTCCTGGCATGCCCCGCTCCATGTGCCCATGTTCACCCCAGAGTGATGCAGATGTAGCATCAGTAGATCTGCAATGGAGGAAACTGCTGCAAACTGAACCACGGAAGTCAGGGAATAGTGTTAGCATTGGTACTGCTGGAACAGTACTCAGACCAGATGATAACTGTGCTGAAGCTTCAGAGAAACCTGGGTCAGAAACTGCTAACCTACTTCTTTTGGGTTAAAATTTGTCACTTAACAACCTCTGCACCAGATGGCAAAGTTGCAGTGAGTTTGTCCAAGGGTAACAGAATAAATGAAATCTGGTTTCTCCCTCTCTCCCTCCCTCCGATACAATTTCACAGTTCCTGCCTGCCCTTGCCCTCCCACCTGTTACTCTTCACAGTTTCTCCACTTCTGCAAACCCCTCTCCAAGCCTTCAACTCCTCTTCTCTGTCCCATAGGCCCCCAAAATTCTACTCTCATTTCTGGACTACTCATGTCCTCTTCTGCCTGGCAGTACCTCCGCTCCCTCCCATTTCTCCTGGGCCCAGGTTACAGTAACCCCAGCTGTTTTCCACACCTTCTGACCTGAGCTGTGTGGCTGGCCAGGTGGCAGCAGAGGCGCATGCTCTGGTTTTGCCAAGGTGCTGCCCGGAGGGTCAGTTCTTCAGTCCTGCACACCACAGACGCTGGGTCAGATTCTCCCTGCCTTTCCGACAGAAAGCAGAGAAAATACAATCATTTTTCCCAAGCAGTGCTTAAGTTCATTTAAGAACACACTGACAAGGAACGTGGCATTCAAAAAAAGGGCTACAAAACTCCATGGATTTATCCAAATCCAGCCGCCAACTCAATCCCGAGTCAGCGATCACTGGCTGAAACACTTGCTCTGTTTCTCAGTTCATTCTTTTAACTATACACACATACAGTGGCATTAGGGAGGGCTTTAGTGAGGCACATATTTCTAATTCAGCTGAAGAGTTAAAGGGAAGCCACGACAGGCACTCTCTACCCCTGGAGCTCCCCCCAGCATGCCCACAGCCACGTGGTGATTTTACAAAATCTATTTATACGTGTAGTAAGCCACTATCTGTACAGGTTGGAAAATGTTGCGCAGTCTGAGAAGAATCAATATGGAGTCTAAAGAGCTAGAAAGCCCTGGATGTTTCTGTTATTGAATAAAATCTCCTCATAATCCAAAAGCCTTAAAGTTGTACCTGACGTGCTGTGAAGACCTTGTAATAAGTACTCTGGTAGAGTTCAAAATTTCAAAATCAAACCCGTGATGCAAAGCAGGTCACTGCAACACAGCTTTATAGACTAAGGAACTACTGTCTAAATAAAGGCTCTCTTTCCAAAAACTTTGTGCATGGGAAAGGTGTTCCTTTCCTCAGCTATGGATTTTTCTCTTTTAAACCTAATTCTTCTTTCATTATACACTGCTCTCAGCTGCTCTTGCTGTTCTATGCGCAACTGAGAATTACTAAAGCCTTTTCTCAGAGCTTTTATTTTCTTAAAATATTTCCTTGATGTTTGCAACCAGGTTGATTAAAAATAAAGACAAATATGATTGCAGGATGCCCAAGAACACGCCATGGAAGTCACTCAGTGCTGCCCTAGTTTTCAGCTCTGTTATTACCAAAAGTACATGACAGTGGGGATTGGATAACTGCTCCAAACCTTAGGGCACAACACTGATTTCTAGATCATGATTATTTTTGGAACGTCCCATCCTCCTGCTCTCAAAAATAAAGATTTGATAGTTTTCAAATTTAAGTTAAAATATAATAGAATATAGATGTAAAGCCAAATTCCACTTTCTTGTATGAAGAAATCCTGACTATTTAAAATAGGATTAACCTGTTGCTATTAGTTTTACTTTTTTTGGTGTTAGTAGGATGTGCATATACTGCTATAACTCCAAGAACAAACACAAAATCAGTGTGTGCACTGAATTCTGTACCCATTAAAGAACCTTCAGCGCTTTGTGATTATCACAGTGAGACATTTGGGGAAGGACCTGGCTTTAAAAAAAAAAAAAAGATAAAATATCCCATTTAGCAGCAGAACTTGAAGAATGCCCTCAGTTTTACTCATGTACTTACACTTCAGTGTGTCCTGCAGGAGCTCATTGGATAGGGGCTGAGTTGCAGGAATTCATTTCATGCAACACCTGTGCAAAAATATTTAGAACTGCTCAAACCACCATATTTGCAAAATTTTCCATGAAGAGAACAACATTATTTATTTAGAATTTGTCTAGATGCTTAAAAATATGCTAGAAAATAATTATGACAAAGTTAAACTATAAAGGCACTCTGCTCAAAAAAATGAGATGGAATATTGTGGGTATTCTTTTCTCCCTAGAACACCCTATACTTAACATCAAAGTAAAAAAGAAGAAACAAAAATCACAAAATCATTTAAGAAACTGCTAAGATAATCAAGAAGATGGGTAAAGTAAATTACACGTTTCTACACAGCACAAATGTTTATTCAGTTGACTGCACTAGTTGTTAGATGCTTTTGTTTCAATTTGCGTCATTAACCCAGAAATTATTAGAAAGTTTGTAATGGAAATCTATTTAGGCAATTTTAGGAATCTTTAAAATAAAATCTGTGCTCTTGGGGATTTCCAGGTTTTGTGTCCTGGAAGAGAGAGTGGTGCTGACTCCCCGGGACTCTCCAAACTCTCCCCCAGGGCAGTGAGATCAGTGTCTCTGAGTAACCACAGAGCAAAGATACCCAAGGAATTCAGAAGCAGCCAAAAAACGGGGCATTAATTCTCACTAGAGATGACAGTTTTCCAGAAGAGTGGAATTTCTGCCAGCAGGAGGAGATTGCCCATTTCAGCTAAGGAATACAGGCAGTGAGCCCTGACCTGGGCCCTGCACGAAGAGAGGAGTGCACCCTGTTCCCCACACACTGGCCTCAGGTTCAGGGCTGATCTCGGGGCCGTAGCAATAATTAGGGTTGTTTTTTTCTAAGAAACCTTTCTTCATGATGGCTTCCTTTGTGGTGTGCACAGAAGCCGAGTGCTAAATCACCACAGCAGCACTGCACATTCATCATGGAGGAAAACTGAAACAGCAGCAACAAACCCCCCCCCCCCCACCCAGGAGCTCTGTCTGGGGAAGAGGCAGCTACTGCTTTTTTTAACATATTTATGAAACCGAAGACTGTGTTTGGCAGGTGGTCAGCAGTGAGTCTGAGCATACACTGACCGTGAGAGGCAACGTGGACACACGTGGCTTCTGCCACCCCACAGCCTGAGCAGCCCTGGTGTGGTTTGCAGCAGCCTGTGCAGCCAGGCACTTACCTCCTGGTGAGAAGAGACCGCCCTTACCTCGTGTGCAGGGCTGGAAAACATAAATGGATACACTAAACACCAAATCTTATCCACACTTTTTTCAAATAAGGCAGTATACCAGCCACAGAAATATCCCTAATTTATATGCAAGTCCTCTTTTACTTAATTTTTCATCAGTACCTAACAGCACTAAGGCACGAAGCCTAGGCAGACATGCAAACGCAAACTGCAGCCCTGGAAAACCCAGGCAGCAGCACAGCAAGAGGATTAACCAAACATGAGGCATTAAAATATTGCAAAGAGGATCAAAAGAGATTTGTGACTGAAAAGCCACCCACCAGAATTACAGTCAGCTGAGAAGCTGGACAGAGAAAAAGCGGGTGAATGTTTTGCATTTAGATCCCTCCTAGGATAAACTCAAACTTTGGGATGTGCACTGCAATACACCACCAGACCAGGCTTCCCTGTGACATGGAGCTGCAAACAAAGCCATCTTCCTCCTACACTGGAAATTATAGCTTTGTGACAGTCAAATATCAGCTAGAAAAAAGCAAGAATCACCCTGAAAGATGGTCACTGGCATGCTTGAAATAAAGAGCCCTGAGGGCAGCAACAAAACAGTACCTGTACAAAAATTGCCACACGAAAGGAAACAATACAGAGAAATAAGAGGAACTTAATGCCCAATCTTGCCATAACATTTTCTTCTCCAAAATAAGAATCACTGCCAGGGTTCCCGCTCAAAAAAGATACCAAAATTAATTATTAAACAAGAAATTACCTCCCAGCAGAGACAGACAGACATCACTGCAGGTGAGGTTGTGGATCAGCAGAACAGTGACACACTAAAACCCTGCTCCCCTGAATTTTGTAACATCTGTGGACATTGATGTAGAGAAGGCCTATGTTTCAGAGGAATGTTGTACCCACACCTGTACCTTCAAATTTCCACACTGAGATCAATATTATTATGGGCAACAACCCCTCCCTTTTCCTCCTCTGCCTTGCTTTCACACCTCGCTTTGGCTGCACCTGCCTGTCTTTATGTCCATTCATAAGTCTTTTCTTCCTCCTACTTTCTTCAGATCCATCAGGAGAGGGAAGGGTGTGAGCAACCACGTGGGTGTGTGGCTGTCAACTGAGCTTAACCCACCACATTTCATCCCAGTTTTGTTCAGAGTAAGTCATCCTGCCCCTCAGGACTAATACATCCCCTAAAACGTGTTCTTTGTGCGTTTTTAGGGACTAGGCTAAAGATGATGAATAGGTGTTATGGGGTGACTTCTTGCTGTGGAGAGAAACCTGAAAGATTTTAAAGTCCTGCCGTGGGTGTGGTCACTCTCCTCTCCGGAAGAGCCGGTTGGGATCCGCCCCCCCCCGCCCCCGAAGCCGGTGGAAAGTCCTCCAGTAGAATTCTGATGTTCTGAACAAGTCCAGAAGAAAAGAAAAAAGAGGGAAACAACCACAGTCCCAGCGGCANAGGGGAAAAAAAAAAAAGGAAAAAAAAATCCCTTTCCATCTTTCTCTCTCTGAAGAAGAAGCAGAGCTGAGGAAAAAACAAAACAAAACAAAACAAAAAAAAAAACAAACAACTCCCCCTAATCTCTGTGTCCTTGAAGCACCAAATTGTTTCTTTTCCTCTCTTCTCTCTCAGGCTCCGTTTAAAGGCACAGAAATCCTGGTCTGGGCATAGACCGGTGATGGGGATGTAACAGCATACAGTCACCCCATGACAACAGGTGTGAAATGGAGAGTGTTTCCCAGCACCTACAGTAAGTCTCCAAACCACGTTTCTCTATAAGATCAGTTTCTCCACCTTGAAAGATTAAGCAGTACAAACATGTGAAAGGGCGAACTCTTGTTGCCATGAGAGCAGTGGTGATGGCTTTTGTTACTTTGAGAGCCTAGCCCACTTCTCTCTACCTTCCTCGAGGGCAGGCATGCATCCCCCTGATTTTTGGGGATATCACAGGCAGCCCGTGGAGAGACCACCAAAGACCGCTGCCATGCAGTCTGAACTGGTCAGTGCACTAATGAGGTGGGCAATAAAACTGGCTCCCTTTGAGCACAGGGCAAATGGATTTTCAAATAGGAAATGAGCCAGAAGATGCCTTAGAAAGAAGCTGGGGTAGTGACTCCTTGAGAGGATACATTAAAGCAAAGACAGGGGACTGAAGGATACAGATGCTGAGGAATCGCATCCCTCCGGGAGATTTATGGGTGACTGAATCTGAGCTATTGCTGCTGCTGAAAATTTCCATTTCCCTGAATTGCCTTGCTGGCTGAGATCAAGCCCCCTGTACTTTTTCTCATACACCAACATCACCTTTTGCAGCCCAAATGGCAAATAAATTCTTTTATAAAGTCATAAAATGACTTCAACTGTCACTGAAATGAGAAGATAAATTAGAAATTAATTTTCAGAAGAGTCTAATTTACCAACAGTGTTATCATGGTTACCTCACATAATAAATATTTTGATGTCTCCAGACATTATTCAATACCCAAGTGTTCTAATTATCTTATCTGAGATACCATCCAATATTAGATGTCCTTTCCATTCTATCACGAGGTTTTCAGCTGCATCATCTTCAAATCAGAACTCTTGTACACAGGGAAATTTATGACATTATACAGATCAAATAGAAAGATGCAATAACATTTTTTGGAAGTTATACCTAGAAATATTATCTATAACCACTTCACAGCAAAGAAGAAAATAAGGAATTTCATTCATGCTATAGATAGATCCCTATACACATAATTTTGCAATTTGATTTCAAAAGGAAAAAAATAACTTCTAACATTGAAAAAGTCACTTATTTCGGGGAACACAACTGTCTTGAGGACATCATGAGCCAGTAGAACACCTTAGCTGAAATAAATGTCATTTACGGATGGTCTGTGTGATGGTTACGCTGAGAGATTCAACAGAGAATGAGCTCACATTTCAGGGGCCCTTTTGGACTAGAGTTCTGCTTCAAGTCTCGTTTTTCCCAATTTCTCGTTAATTTTATGATATCCATTCCTACCTTAAATATAGCAGTGGCAAGAATATTTCAGTTGGAATATGGAGTTAGATGGCATAAGCTTGCTACACATTTACTTCATTAAGGCAAGGCTTTGAAGAAAAGCTAATCCTGAGTGTAAAAAAGTTTTTATGACTAAAAAGACTCCAAGTATTTGATCTGTTAATATGCATAATTCTAAACAAGCCATTGAAGCTTAAGATCAGCTACTGCAAAAAAAAAAAATCTAGAAATTGAGATGGCGTGATTTGAATAGTAAAGGGTTTGTGGAATAAGCTTTGGGACGGAATAACACCGGTATTAATACCCAGGTTTTAGTGTTACTTGAGATACAGTGTTCACCTTTGACAGGTGGTGGGTGCACTTACAGGTTTGGGACTGGCAGAGGCTGCTGAGCTAAGCCAGGGCTGGAGCTAGGGGCAGGTCAGACCCACCGCACACTGCTAATATGCCTTGAGAGGTGATGCCCAAGCACTGGGTTAGGCAAAGACAAATAGGGTTTAGGCTGGAAGAAAATTTGGATCTAAGGCAAAATCTTGTTTATAGAAGCCTGCCAAAAAACAACCAAGGCTACAAAATTTATCCGTGGAAGTTTAATGGCAGCAGCTCCAGTCTCCATTCCAGCAAGCTCTGGCTTACAAAAGAGCACACCTCGGGCACTATGAACTGATGCTGGTTTTGTTATCCGAGCAGAAGTGCACATGAGAAAAATGTCACGAGTGTTATATGAGAATTGAACCTCTGTGGATCAGCACTGGGCTGTTGTAAAGTGCAGACACCAAGAGGTGTCAGACATCCTGTATCGCATCAGTTGGGGGTGTGGCCCCAAGTTCTAACAAGGGCAGATATGCACAGACGTACACACACACACAGAGTTTTGTACCCTAATAATTTATGATCCAGTAGCTCATAAAACTACAAAGGGCCTTGGATGGAGTTTTAGTATGATTATATGGTTATGTTTTAATAAAGTAGTTAATACAGGAAAGTAATATAATCTCTGAGAGACAAATGGACTGCCAAAAATCCAGGAAGGCCATTCTAACACAGGTGGTCTGCCAACAACCCTATAGCTTAATACTAACTCAAATAACTTCTCACTCTCTTTCTGGCTGTCCCTTCTTCCCCTTGCCTTCAAATCAGAAGTCTTTTTGATGTTGAATTAAAGATTGTTCATCTCACGCAGTTCGAAG